>VDFB02005480.1:0-88090 GCA_007258455.2 Sequoia sempervirens | reverse complement strand
TTTTAGATTGTAATATACGGTCCAAAATGCAAAAAACGGCCACATAGACCATCAAATTCCAGAATTCCAGGCTTGTATACGATCTAATAAATTTTAACTAATATACAATCTAAAAATGTAAAAAGGACCAAATAAACCATCAAATTCCAAGCCCGCTATGGCCAATGTTTTGATTTTTAGTTATTAGCTATGTTGTCGGTAGATGTGGATTGCCCGCTCTTGACTCGAAGTGAAACGTCTCTTCTATATTATCTTCCTTGTGCTTTGCCTACCCTACCTACATATCCGTCACCAATAGCTTGTCTATTTTATAGGTGTTAGAATTTGTCAGTTGATGAGGAGACAAAAAAATTGGTTCTGGTATGGTTGTTGAAGGAACGCCATCAGTACTAATAATGATATCTTTGGAAACGATCTTGTGCATCCTTATATAACATGGGAATTTTTTGACCTATATTTCGATATAAAATTCAGTCAATAAATACAATCCAGCTATTGTGAGTCTTTTTGATAATCAACTTTTTGAATGAGTTCTCGGGTAAAAATCTAGTGTTATAAGGGATAGGAAATAGTTGTCCCGTCTTTTCAAAAATATTTGGAATACTAGAGAATAGTTTAGGACTGTTAGAATAGGCTGACTGAATATATGAATATGTATTTGCATATCCCGTGGATTGGGGCTTTACATCTGCCAATTGAATTTCATTACAAGTTTCTGATTTCTTTATCAAATCTATTTATGGGCATATCTTCACTCCTTGCATTCCATGAAATGATTATTTTTTTGATGGAGTGTTTTGTATCAAATTTAGATTTGTTTTATCTATTTGATATCGGAGCATGAGCCATAGGTTCAATCTCTTTAGCTAAGAGTCAGGGAATGAGGGTATCCATTCAATTAAATTTTCCCAAGGCACGATCCCAACCTCATCCCTTATGATGTTGGAGCATTGCACTCAACAAGACTTGATCCCTGATGGGCTTATTCAGAACCATTCAATTTCACCAGTTTAAGCAACTACATTTACATTGAAATGATATCTACAAGATCGTGATTAGTCCATCTAACAATCTTCGCTTTTTATTATTCTCATTTTAGTATTGAAGGGGGTAACTTTTGTTAAAACTTATTTATCAATCGATTCTTTGTTATTTATTGTGAATCCTCTTTGTTGGCCTATCAAGAAAGGTGACAAGTTTGGTGTTATTTGTGGTGGGATAATGGTATTTAGGGTAGAATGTGCTTCTCTTTACTCTATGTATTGCATAAAATTCTATGAATCTCATTATCTTCTAGCATTGCAACTCTAGTTTGTCTCTTAACCAAGAATTGATTACATCTTCAATATATGTACTTTTATTACTACTATCAATAGATACTTCTCCTTCATAGTTCAGAAATATTTTCTAGTGATTAGAGAACTTTAGATTCATCTTCATACTCTTCTTGCACCACTTCTTATGTATATGCATTACTTATATCTATGTTTAAGGGTATATACACCATCTTACCTTTATGCACAAAGGATAATTCTTCTTTTCTTGAATCTAAGATAACATTGGAACTAACAAACCATTATAATCCTATAATGGAACTAAAGCTATCACAAGGTTACTTCATCTCTATGATTTCAAAGTCTAATATTTGCTTGATTCCTAGCAGTTTGTCTTCTACATTCTTTGAAGTTCCTATTGTTCCTATAGATAAGTCATCTACTAAGCTGATGTTAAATGGTGTTTCATGTAATTTAGGTATTCCTAGGTATTCCATAGCCTTTTTGGAAGCATGCTAATGTTAGCACCTAAATCAATCATCACTTGTTTGATTTTCCTATGGATTATGTGTGCATTTATTTTCAATGGTTCTGTTTTCCCTTGTTTCATTGTTTTCATCTTTTTTGACACATGGTAATATTTTTTTGTTCTATTATTTAAGAAACTACTCTAGTATTTTAATTCAGGTTAATTATTTTATGAAAGAGGCCATTTTTTTGAATTTTCATGCTTCCTTTTCTAAAAATTAGGTCTTTTAGTACTATTCCTTTTCTTATTCTTGAATTATATTTTTCCTAGCCTCCTCAACTATTTTTTCATATTTATGTTTAGTATGATAAAATAATTCTTCTATTTCTTTTCTTACCTTTGTGGTATCTTTCCCTCATCTTGTGATTACTATAGCATTAGTTTTCTCCTTGTATTCTAATTAGGTTCTTTGTCTTAACTTTTCATTATTCTCTTAGTATTCTTTTTAGTAGACCTTCATTAAATATATTAGAATTCTTATGATTTTTCAATTCTATTTCTTCTTTGTTGTTACTCCTTGCCCCTTCTGCTGGATTCTTAGAGACTCTTAATATTAAATCTTCTCCTTTAGTTACGTTAGGACTAGATAAATCATCACTCTTCAAGTGTAGTGGGGAATTTTTGAATTATTTTTGTACATTTTTCATGTGAATAGGTCATGTGCTAGATTTCCATACAATCCACACACTTTATTCTTGGCTTTCTTATTTTTATTTACATTTTGTCCTTGTTCATTGCATTTGTAGTAGGTTGTATCTTCTCTTCTTCTACCCCTACCATTACCTCTTGAAGGTCTCTATAATTTTTATAATAACCTCTATCTTCATTAGAGTAACTATATGGGTATGATATTTGGTTTCATGGTGGTGTATTCTAAAGCATGTGAGTATTTCTTTGATTTTTCTAGTTTTCTATTTTATATCCATGGTTTTGGTCATATAGGGGTCTTTCCGCTACCACTTTCACACATACCATTTCATGGTCTACAATTTCCTTGTTGCAATTGTGATTACACCATTTCTCTTGCTTTTCTTATTTTCCTTTGAGTTTGAACACTAGTGATGTATAGTCATATGTTTTGTGATCATCCCATTCTCTACATATGCTGCAATAAATGATTTGTGTTTTCCTTGGAGCTAATCTTAGATCTACCCTAAGTGGGGAAGCTCTCTTACCTCCTTTGAGATTTGAACATTCATTCTTTTATGTCTCCTTCACTATAACAATAAGTACACTAGATGTTTATTCTCTGTGTCTATTGAGTAGCTTCTAGTTTAGCCAAGATTTCCTATTGATTTTTATTTGTTCTAATTCCAACTTCAATTTTTCTATTTCATTTTTTATGCATATTTATATTTCATTCTCCATGTTCTAGCTTCCACGAAATAAGATAATATCACTTGTTCTAAGTAGATACTAAATATCCTTCCATCCAATGGTGTTCTAAATTTTGGTGTTAATCAAGATATAAAACCATTCAATCCATTTTTTAGTTAGATGTTCTTCTAATTTCCTAGATACATATTTACATATATAGTCATATTTTTTTTATAGATTTACCCTCTTCATATATCATCTCTTATTTTCTTAAACTCTCAGTAGGGATTTTTGGTGATCCAATTTTTGATAGAAACTCAAATTTAATATAAAGTCATCGTTTGTCATGTTAATGCATGTATACATATATACTAAAGAACCATTTTATAAATTTCATATAAAATCAAATAGTTTTCCATAGTGTATCTAGAAAAAATATATGTTCTTATACCTATGTTTATCATTACCAAAGATTGAGAATTTTGTATTTTGGTTGTGAATTTTATGTTGCACTAGTTTCATATTTCTTCCCTTGTCTCTAGATAGTTGTATGTCTTGAAATACTCTCTTCCTAATATGGCATCAAAGTTTTGTACAAATTGCTAGTATTGATATTCTATTATTTATTTTAAATTTTAAATTATTTTTTGTTGAAATCCTTCTTGATTTATATGGTATAGAGGATGACTCCTAGTCTAGGGGTTGCAATTATTCAAAAAGATGTTTTACTTTAGAAGATGTTTTTTAATTAGTTAAATCCATATAATTAGATAGAGATTTTTCAATCTTCCTCTCTTATTCCAATTGTATTATTAACCAAGTTGAACATGTTATAATTTTTTTCTTGTACCTCTTGTATAATCCCTTACCTCTTAATTTTATCACAATTTTGGTAACAAATTGATGTAAATATGTCACATCGAATCTCAAAGATTGTAAGTTTTTCGTGGGGTTCAAGAATCTCTCAAATCTTTCATCAATGGTAATTCAAAGGTTAGATAAGTCAAGTTCAAGGTGTGTTGTTTGATTCAACACTGGAAGTGTTGAAGCCTCTATGCTAGTACAATATTCTTCCAATATTTTTTGAAATGTCCTATATTCTTTAATGCTTCCTACTAAATTAGTGAGGATCTACATTGATTTATCATGATGTCATTTAAATTATTCTAGATTCTCACATAGTTCTATCACTTTTTCATTAGTTGCAGTACTTATGGCACACTCAGTTCTACATTTTTCTTCAAAATAATGTAGATTCATATCTGCATGTTGAGTTGTAGCTCCTCTAGTGCACTCTAACTTTCCTCCATATCTTTTTTAGTTGCATCCCTCTTGGCACATGTGCTCTAAGTCAATCTATCTAACATTCTCCATTCTTTTGTGGTATCTTTCTTGTCATTCTTGTGTTTTTCATTCTTGTTCTTGTTATTCTAAGTTAATGGATGGAAGGAAAATAATAGTTAACAAAACTTTAATGGATAAACACAAGCATACAAACATTCATGAAAAGACTTATTGTGTGTTTCAACAAAGGAAATAATTAAGAATTAAGACCTATACACAAGATAGAACAATAAAAAATTAATGTGTTAAATAAAAGTGTTACTATTTTTAAACATGCTAAATATAATTCAAATTATGATAGGAGTATATATATAAACATTTTTAAACATGCTAAAATATAATTCAAAATTGAAATAGAAAACAATAAAAAATATATATATGCCAAAATGGCTTAGATGTTGCGGGTTTGAGTCCATTGGGGGTGCAAATGACATGGTTTGATTTCCTTTGCATTGAAAATTTGTAAGCTTTGCTTTGCGCGTTCAACTAGAATAAAACAGTATTTTTTTTAAAAAAAATTAGCTTTAAAGGAATGTTTTTTCTTCGCAAGCTCATCTTCCTAGAGGAGGATAACCGTGAGCCCGATTTCTCGTAGAAAACTTTTTACCGTTAAATCACTTTATAAACTAATTCGTATACCAACCAGTCAGAAAATAAAATAATAAAATAGAAAAAACATGAAGTGCGGTCATATGGAGGCTAACAAAGGGGGGCAAAAGATCATTCTCTTAATTGATACACATTAAGAAGGTAAGCGGCCTGCCAAGATTTCATTGGAAAAATCTTTTCTGAAGAGATTGTTTCACTTTGGTAATGTTCTTTAATATAGACTATGATTTTCTTTTTAACTGTATAAAGCATAATAGAGGATTATAGAATACTAGTAATAGTTGAAAAAGGCCAGAAAATATTTGGTACAACCACAGCAAGCTACAGATCGACACTAAACAACGCTAGAGTAGCATGTTTTTTCCTTCTATCAATAAACTTGGCTCCATAGCAATGCCATATAACTATTTCATCTATAGTTGTAGAGGAATGGGAGGAAGGATCAGCATGAAGTGTGTCGCAGTTGGCATAGCCTTGTCTTCTTTAGCTTGCCGACTAATTCCTTCATTATTAATGCATTGTTCTTTTTAGAGAGGAGACTAAGCTTACCATTTGGATATGAATGCTAAAAACTAATAGTTTGAATTTCAATCTATATAAGAGAAAGAAAGAGTGATGCAAGACAACATACATTGAAACTTTAAGAAAAGAAAAAAATGTTATTGTGGTAGCCCAACACGAGCTAGATATCATATTGTGGGTGACAAAGGATTTGAGAAGAGCAGTTTTCTAAGACCAAGTAAAATGGAAGAGGGTAGTTATGGATATCATAAGGGTAGTTCATAACAATTTAACATGAAAGCAGAATTAAACAAATGTTTAAAAGATTAGTCCTTACCACAAAAAAAGACAAGATGGGGGCAAGAAGAGGAATTTAAGCTTTAAACCCATCAAAAGTTTAATATGCAGAAGTTTCCAGGCGACGAGTTAAGATTAAGACTATGATTTGGTTTTCTAAATTTGAATACCAAGTTTATTTGTAATTAAGGTTGCATCTTCAAAGAGTGTTAAAGATGGTAGGAAATAGGCAAGTTAGCTATGAGCTATTTATAGAGAACTTTGAGAGGAAAAACTCTGATGTTGTACCCATTAAGCCACCTACAATTCTTGAGAAAGAAAGACTGGAAGCAAAAATATGAGGATGGTAAGGTTAAGGGGCAAAAGTTTATGAATTTCGAGCACAACAACCTTGTCTTTGTAACTTAAGTCAAAGCAAAGATTGAGTTAGTGTCATGATTTCCACATGAATCTTGAATGATATGATAAATCCTAAAACACTTGAAAACCTTTCTGAAAAAGGAATTTGCTTTGAATCCAAGAATCATCACTAATGGATTTTTATGGGGATCAAATGTTTTCACCATACTAAAGAAGTTGCAAAACTAAGTCCATATATAAATGACCGATCAAACCAAGATAACAAGTTTGAAACTAATTGCTAAGCATTCAATATGCAAGTAAGAGGAGTTGATCCATGGATCATAAGTATGGGGCTAAATAATCTTGTCATTCCATTGAACTATGCTCCATGATTTACCCAAGGTAATTATTTGTACACAATACTAAATAAAATTTTTCTAAGGAGCATCCCTATTCAAAGCTTTGTTAATCTATTTGGTTGAAAGAAAAATCCCTTGCATGTAAAGATCAATAGTACTCAAGTTGCCCTTATCCTTTAGGATGATATAGTGAGACCCAAAAATGCTAAGTCATACCATTTTTTCCCATTTAGATTAAATAAAATTATGAAAGAGTTGAGTTAGTTGGTTATAGTAAGATTTAGAGGGAAGCCAACTAAAAGAAATACATACATGACTAGTGAAGAGGATTTTATTAGCCACCTATATACGTTTTTCCATAAAAAAAAGCTAGTCCAAGCCAATAGTTTGGATTTGAATTTGTTTCAAAAACCACCTCCACATATCTTTCAAGGATACTCCAATTCCAAAAGGAATATTGAGGTATTTAGTAATGGATTCATGTGTGATCCCTTTTAACACATTCAAAATCCATGGTAGATGATGGAATGTGTCATCCATGATTCATTTTTGTGCACAACTAACTAGGAACCCAAAACAACACAAAAATAATTAAGGATATCAAGTAGACCATTGACATCTTTAGTTGTATTTTAAATTAAATTATAATTTCATTAATGAACTAAATTAATGGCTGTAATGTTACCAAGGAGAGAGATGCAATGGATGAGATAATTCGATTGGGTGCGATAAAAGAGATATCCAAGTGCATCATCTATAAGGGCATAAATGAATAGGGTAAGAGGGAAACCTTTGTGAATGAATTTTTGGAGGGGGAATTGAGGGGAGAGGGTTCAATTAATAGCCAATCTTGCACTAGCATCTATGAACAACATTCAAACAAGGGCATAAAACTTAAAACCAAATTTCAACCAATGTTATTTTTATCTTTTTTAAAAAAAAATCTTAATTGAGTTATTTTTTAGTTTTAATCTTATTTTTAATATTCTTTAAATATACAATATATAATTATTTATAATTAGATTTTGAATCTTAATCATGGTACCCCTAGTAGTAAAAAAAATAAATCATTTGTTGCTTGTAGAATACCATACTTTTATTTAAAATAAAACTTATATGCAACCTAAATGGACCAAATACCTATTGGTAATCATAAAGCTTTGTTATCTCCAGTTTTTATATTCAACACAAATGCACCAATAGTTGAACACATAAAAACTATTTGTTATAAAAACAACACTAATTATTTAAATTACAACTTATATCAAATAAAATGGACCAATAGTTGAACACTAATTTTTGAAAATCCTTCACATTTATTAAAAAAATACATGGTATTTAGTGTGCTCACCTTTTATATTTGTGATAGGAACAAACTATTAATATTAAATATCCAATGCTTGTACATTGCTACCCCAATAGTTGTACACATAAGAACAATATTTGTTCACTATGATAACAATACTTGTTTAAATAAGTGTCTTATTTTATCAAGTAAGCATTTAATTTTATAAATGACACACTTATAGTGGATAGTTTAAATATTTTATTTGACACAAAAAAATATTTATTTTCCTTATTCATGAATGTATTTATGTTTTTTTTTACTTGAACTATTGGTTCCATAATGTAACATATTTGGTATTATTTTGATTAATATGTGAAATGAATATAGACAAGATATAATATAAATTTATTCTATTATTGATATAAATAATCACAAT
Organism: Sequoia sempervirens; assembly: GCA_007258455.2. Taxonomy (NCBI): domain Eukaryota; kingdom Viridiplantae; phylum Streptophyta; class Pinopsida; order Cupressales; family Cupressaceae; genus Sequoia; species Sequoia sempervirens. The sequence goes on along the minus strand of VDFB02005480.1, from coordinate 79,794 downwards.
TGAGTGCACGACTATTAGAACCAACACGACTACTGACCCCTCTCCCCTGTGTAGATACCAAAAGTCCTAGCATCCAACAACATCTACATGTGCTAACTTTTCTACTGACAAATGGTAGTTGCCGACAAAACAGTAAGTACGGAGATATGAAAACCTACACTACAACATTTCTTCAGACGAATCAATTCGAATCAACCTATACAAGGAATTAAATGGCCACTAATAACCAGCTCACCAGGAAAACGTAGTGTAGTAGGCGAGTTTACGTTAGCTTACCCATGGAAACTTAATTTTATCATCCCCTATCACCCTACCTCATTTAGACACCTCCTTCCAATCAACAGTTCCTCTATTGTAACAAGGCAAGCTTATACACAAATCTTTACATCGGGCGGCTCTTCATTCCTGTTGCCAGGGTTTGAAGCCAAGACCTCAAAATTCCCAGTCATCCCCAAGCCGTCATATTGGAAGAAATCTACCATCTGAATCTCATGGTTGAGAGAGTGACTGTTTCTGCTGCTGCTCTCGTTATCAACCGAATGAATGGGGCGGTGAGATTTGGGATCGGTTCCCCTACTGAGCAATTTTCTGTTGATGTGGGTGTTCCAGTAATTCCTTATTTCGTTGCCTGTTCTACCTGGCAATCTCCCTGCTATTAGAGACCATCTGCACCGCCATTCCCACATACTCAAAAACATTATACAGGTAAAAAAACTACAATCAAACAAATCAAGCCAGGGCATAATATTTCATTTCAACGCTTAAATCCCATCGACACAGTCTTAGCGAGAAGTTAAAGCTCCCTGTTACTTAAGATTAATGATAGAATATCCATATACTGTGTTCCTAGTTATGTTCTAAGAGGGTTAAAAAGATTGTGTTACCTGTTTCCCAATAAGGCATGAAGCTTGATGATGAGCTCTTCCTCTTCTTCAGAGATATTCCACCGCTTGAGATCCGGAAGCAAACAGTTGATCCACCTTAGCTGGCAGCTCTTCCCACATCTCTGCAGCCCTGTTAAATCACATGCATAAACATGGAAAAGAAAGAATAATTTATGGGCTTCGTTGTAACTGAGATGAATAGGAAATACAGACCTGCGGCCTTGGGGACAGATCTCCAGTGGCCTTCGCCGTGGGCTTGAATGTGGGCAAAGAGGCGGTCATCTTCTTCTTTGGTCCATGCCCCTTCCTTTGTAACAGCGTTTCCGCAGCAAGGACATCTTTCCATCTTCACTAAGTACTCTGTTCGGTGATAGGGGAGAGAAGCACTAGGTCTTACAAAAAGGTGGATCAATGAAAATAACGGAAAAGGGTACCGTGGGCAAGGACTCGAGTACTCAGGTCAATTTATTGTCTCATCACAACTAGTAGGTTTGTACGAGAGTAAATATTTTGCATAGATCTAGGCTATTCAATTAAATGCCTATAGGAGAGAGGCCAGTAGTCTACTAATAGTCGTGCATTCAATTGTGATTATTTATACCAATACTAGAGTAGATTTATATTATATCTTGTATATATTCATTTCACATATTAATCAAAATAATACCAAATATGTGACATTATAGGACCAATAGTTGTTCAACTAAAAAAACATAAATACATTCATGAACAAGGAAAATAAATATTTTTTTGTGTCAAATAAAATATCTAAACTATCCACTATAAGTGTGTCATTTATAAAATTAAATGCTCATTTGATAAAATAAGACACTCATTTAAACAAGTATTGTTATCATAGTGAACAAATATTGTTCTTATGTCCACAACTATTGGGGTAGCAATGTACAAGCATTGGAGTATTTAATATTAATAATTTGTCCTATCACAAATATAAAAGGTGAGCACACTAAATACCATGTATTTTTTTAATAAATGTGAAGGATTTTAAAAAAAAATTAGAGTTCAACTATTGGTCCATTTTTGTTTGATGTAAGTTGTAATTTAAATAATTATGTGTTGTTTTTATAACAACAAATAGTTTTTATGTGTTCAACTATTGGTCCATTTGTGTTGAATATAAAAACTAGAGATAACAAAGATTTATGATTACCAATAGGTATTTGGTCCATTTAGGTTGCATATAAGTTTTATTTTAAATAAAAATATGATATTCTACAAGCAACAAATGATATTCTTTTGTTCGACTACTAGGGGTACCATGATTAAGATTTAGTCGAATCTTTAAAAAGTTAAATTTTGGACACTTCTCAGTAGATGTGTTGATGTGGCAAGCTGCATGATGAGTCACACCTCCAAACCTTAGTTATAGATAGATAAGAGGCTAGTCCACATTTCAAAAAAAATGAAGGTCCTACGATATTCCAGTCAATCGCTACATGCTGAAGAAGTTAACACACACGACTACTGGCCCCTCTCCCCTATTTAATTTAAATTTAAATTAAAAAGGAAGTCATAAATTTATTTATTTTTTAAATCAAGGTTAAATGAATAGGATATTTATTTAGCTTTGAGAAATATGATGAAGAATAAGAATTGATTTTACATAAAATTAAATTGTCTTTATATAAAAATTATATACTTATAGTCAAATTAAATTTTAAGTTCTATACAATTTGAAAAATATATTTTGATCTCAATGTGACATGCTCCTTTTAGTGCTCCAAATTGAAATTGTCCTTGAATGATATCTTTAAATCTCAAGATAATGATAAGTTACACAAAATACCACGTTATCCTTGAACAGCTAGTCAAAAAGGGAAGAGTTAGCAATTTTTAATTTAAAAAATTAAGTTTTTGATGATATTAATTTTGAGCACTACAAGATTGACATAGGATAGGGAAAATTGAATCTCAATATTTGAGACAAATGTGTGGGTATAGGTTCAAATGGGGATAGGGTAACATTAAATTTATGGAAATGTGGGAAAGGATTTGGAAATAAGATAATTTAGCATAAGAATGCACCACATGTTATGCAATTGTATTAAAAAATTCTATTGAAATAGGATAGAAACTAAATGGGAACTTACATGGGTGTGCAAATCTTACTATTAAATTTCACCTCTACTTTAAGGTTCATGTAAACCTAATATGAACATGTATTTAAATTTATATGATCATCCAAGTAGTGAACATAAAAAGTAAATATTCAAACTTAAGAGGATATGAGGCTTATGTAAAGTAATGGATCTATTTCACTTCTTCATGTCTTCCTCTCCTTTGTCTAAGTGCTCCATAGGAGATATAAAATAGAGAAAATATATGTAATGAATAAATTTTATCATGCAAGAGGAAATAAATACAACTACAAGTTAATTCAGTTGTCTTTGAAAGTGGAAGAGAAGAGGGAGAGAATAGGGTTAGAAATTCTTCTATGAAAATTAATGTTGTAATACTCTATCTAGTGTGATGACAATAGTGTAGTATGGAACCTTAGGCACAACCACACAATTTTTATCAAGATCTATTTAGGTATGACGATGATTCTCTATATATTAAAATATGATTTTCTACAATGTGAACATAAGAGTGTTGGAAAAAATACATGCTTTTTTCAAATAATTGCATCCATTGGTTGCAAGGAATTGAAAGAGAGGTGAAGTGATTCGTGAAAGACAACAAGAATGTAATAAGATATAAATATATAAACACACGGATCATGTAAAGTGATAAATTCCATATATAACATCATGTGACAAGACATATCGAATGATAATCTTGAAAAGAATATATATTGGAGATAATCATTAAGGTATAGTAAAGTAAAAATTAACCTACTTTATATCTTTCACCTTAAATTTGTACACAAACTTTAGTGTTCATCCCCCTTTCCATGTTTTATTATTTTTTAATTTAATTTTTTATCCTTTCCCTAATTATAGAAACATAAGACATGGAGAACCATGCAAGATTGCTAAGGTGCAACATATAAATGATTTGATATATAATGTAATTCGTGCATGTGCAACCTACCTAAGGATAAAATGTAAGGAACTAGTTCAAATAACCAAGCTACTCAAGACCACACAAATATTAATAAGTAAAACAATGGCTATTATATTCAATAACATGATGTAATGTTTAAAAGTTTAATTTGATGTCACATCAAATGTAGGATACACTCCTTTAATTTCCAAATACTATCTACCTTAAAGTCATGTTTGATATAGCCAAAAGGATTGCATTTATAGTAAATTCAACTAGGTGAGGAGGAAGATAAAAAATAGTACCTAGATATATAATTTTATAATCAACCATCCATAGTAAATGATGCAACAATATATTAAATAACATAATAAAGTATTAAATAAAAATAAACCTAACTATGACTATTAAAGTAAGCCTAATCTATGGGGTGGGGGGCCTAGCTCGATTTGCTAAAGCATCCTATTGCAGGTAAGAGTTCATGAGATCTAGTCTCCCCCCAAACCTAGGGTATCAGAGGGCTTGTCACGCCAACACCACCGATCAAGTGAAAAAAGTTTACCAAGTGCACTGTAGGTGGGGCTCACATGAAAAAAAAAAAAAAAAAAATCTAAAAAAAAAAAGAAGTAAGCCTAACCTATGGTGTAGTAGATGCATGAAAAATACATAGTAAGTGCATAAGTGCAACCAAAGAAAAACCCTCCTTTTAGGTGGATAAAGATGGCTCTAATCAAGATATGTCCATGTTAAGTACTTATGTATAAAATATTCCCTTATTAAAAGAGAGAAAATGCCTCTCAAAGAAGAGAGAGGATATAGATAAGAATTGATAGACACCCAATACGTGAACATGTTTCTAAACTCTATAAGATTTATCAAATGAAGTTCCCCACAAAGAAGAGAGAATGTAAAAAAAATATTGATGACACTTTTTGTTTTTAGAAATACTTATATTGAAGATAACGTTAAATTTTTAAAAGTGTCCTATAAAAAGCAAAAGGAATGTTAACGCGGAAGAGAGCATGGAAAAGTTTAACCAAAATGGAAAGTAAAAAGTGGAAGACTAATTCTTTTGGGTGCCTAAGGGGGATAGTTTTCATTCTTGCTTAACCCACATATGAGGAGAGATTCTAGAGTTTATTGTTTGTTGCATTGAAGGAAAGCTTCATACATGGTGCAAGACTAGTACCCTACTGCTTTGATTCAATCCATGTTAAAGCTCACTTCTTGAAGATTGACCATGTTGTATAGTTTTAAATGAAGTTTGGGCACGTTGTTGGGTATTAATGAGGCTCTAACAATCAGTTTAAGACTCGCCCACATTGGTACACATGTATGTTGCTTATCTATTTCTACTAGGTAAGCCTTTATGGATGAAGATCTATACTTTCTCAAATACATGTAAATGTTTCCATGACCTCTGCAAGGTGAAAGTGAGGCTCACAGATTTTTGTTGTAGTTACAAAGGGTTTTATCATGGGTTTTTGCAAGGATAAGAGATCATTATACACATTTCATGAATATCAAGAGTTTTAAATTATACACGTAATTTTCATTGTTTACATGAAGTATATTTTTGAAAGAATAATCACTAGCACATGCATTTATATGAGGTTCAAGGGAAACACTGATAAGAAATTAAAGAAAAATTTTAAATGAATTGTAAAAACACATCAAATTTATCTGTATAGACTAGGCATTATATAATATAAGTAGGTACATTTTTTTTGGATTTGTGTTTTCACACAATACAATCTTGCTACTTCAGAATTAAAACATATGATTATTATTTTTTTTTTTTAAAGCCTATGATTATTACTTTATGCCCTAAACAAAACATATGAACAGTAAAAAGATTTTATGAGTTTGAGTGTTTTCTTAATAGAAAATATTTAAGATAATTTATGTCATAATTATTCTTAAAGGGATACATTAATAATCATTTTAAAAACTCCCTTACATTATGTAGAAAGAACAAGGATATTTTATTAATAAACAAAATATAAAAGAAGCTTTTATAAAAATCTATATTTTCCCACAGTCTGACTATAGGTCTAGATGTTAATTGAAATTATCAATACTAAAAGAATCGGGTTCAAATAACTAATCTGAAACATTTAAAGGAGTTTAATTGGATAGAATTCAGTTTTAACTTTGATCTTAGAAAACAGATGTACCTAATCATTTTAAAATAAATAAATAAAATAAAATCCACCATTTTATAGCGTTAAACTTTTTGGGGGTGTGGTATACACCTCGATTCATGATATAGTTACTTAATGGGTATTTTAAAACTTGTGCCATAAACAGGTCTTATAAAAAAAATTAAAATACAGACAAGCCTGAAACTAATGGTTTGTAAGCCCTCAAATACTTTTTGCTTAGAAACTTACCATTAATAATATTCAGGGCTTAAATATCCCTACACCTACATCAATAAGCTCAGGTTTGATCCCCAAGCTGGCTGCTGTAATCAAATCAGAATAAATATTGGTATGCTCTGATGAACCATTATTAGTCTCCCTACAGCTGCTGGTTAAATGTACTCACAATAAACGAAAAGTACATGAGATTAGACGTGCATTGGTGGTTGCTAGCAGAAATGAACTTTTAGGGATGACAATGTTTGAACCGATATTAGCAAAACACAGTACAATGATTGACATGAGACAAGTGTTTTGTAGGCTTTTATTGGTATTTACTATTAAGAGATTAGAAGTGCGTAGTTGGCAGTTAAAATTCATTTTCAGGCATAACGCAGGATGTTTGAACTGGTTTATATTAGCAGTTTTTTGGATGAACTTAGACTGGTTGACGACAGACTTAACCTGTTCGTAGGCGTGAGACAAATTTGGCGGCGAATTGTAGAATGGAAAGTTCCCAATAAAGAGCCTATTGGCTAATTAAGAAAGTGTGCCACAAGTCTATCCTCTATTATAAATGGTCATAATCTTTATTTTATTGTGCTTCACTATGAATGACCCAATAGAAAATACAATATATACAAGCCCTATCAAAGATGTTGAACCTTTGTCAACATTTTATGCTAATGTCACACTTACTTCCTTTGGACTGTTAAAGTCAAAAAAAGGACAATATGCAACCATATTTGTAAGAGTCATTTGTTAAAATATTGCTTGTTATCCAAATCCTCATATGGCATTCCTTCTTATCTCTATCTAGAAATTAGCCATAAGAGTTTTGTTTCAGTGAAATGTTTGTACAGTTAGGAAGGGTAGCAAAGGTTGCCCATGTTTCAAGACCCTGGAGGTATCACAGAGTTATTCAAGATGTCAAAACTATTATCAAGTTATTGTTAAGAACCTTACTATTGCCAATATTGAAACCATTGATAAACTATGACATCTCCTCTATACATAGTAGAGGGTTAGCACATTAAGGGGTAAAAGGCTTTCCCAAGTATCTAGATGATCTTCATATGAAACTTATGGTATTTTATCTACTAATGATGGAATTGTTAGTAAGAAGGATACAGTGTATGAAAGGATATAGTAAGAAATTTTGCAGTCATAGTGTTAGTGTACAACAAGATAATATGGGAAGAGTCATTTTTTTAATATGTCTCCATCAAGGCCGAACCTTTGGTCTAGCTTTCTTGATGAAGATCCTGCATGGGCCTCAAAAAAGAGGAACAAATTTTCAGTTGACAAAAAAGGCATGATAATTGCTAGAGAATCATCTATTCATTCACCAGACCAATGCCTTACAAGGAATACAACATTCCGTAGTTGTGTTTCAAATAATTGGAACTGACTTTCAGGAAGAGAAGTCAAATGTCAGATGGTACAATTAAATGATGATGGCAATGTATCAAGCCAATGATAGTGTGCAAGGATAGTTTCGAATAATAGTTATCATAGTGACAGTGTTCTGTTGTCAGAGATGGACAATCTAAGAGCCTTAGGGGACAGTGAGCAAAACACTTTATAACAATCAAGAAAAAGCAATTATTGAATTTTGATATTCTTAACATATGTGAAATCTTCTAACAATTGTTAGTATCAATTGACAACCATGATCAATAAGAAATTTCTGTGAAGGATAACGAACAATGAATAAGTCTTGCTAATCATGAGACTATCTCAAGACTCTGATTATGGGCAAGGATTGCTAGACAACTGATTAGTATGAAGGCCTTGTTGACTATTTTGGAGCATGAAAATATCCATTGTAGATGCTTAGTAAGACAAAGTGATTTCAACGATAATAAAGGAATCTTTAAAGATTTCATGATTTAAGAATCAAAAAGAATAAAATTAAAAATTCATAAAAGAAATTGAAGGATACTATCGGTATGTAGTATGTACTTAGCAACAAACTCTAGTTGATAGTGAAGCAAACTCCAGTTGACAGTTGAGTGAGGGTTGACAGTTGAGTGAGGATATGAAAGTTATGACAGTGATATTTTTACAAGACAAGCCTATATGACAATACAGAGGGAGGTCATAATGAAGAAGAATATCAAAGAGGACAGTCCATGCAAGATGGGCGGATCTGAGTCAATGGGAAGACAAGAGTTTTAGAGAGAGTGACAATTGATTGATAGTAAAGAGATAAGAAGATCAAAGAGGAAAGACTTATGCATGGGAGTAAGATGAAGATGACATAAGGAAAAAGTATCAAAGACAAACAAATGACCAAAGGACCGTCCAAAAGTGGCAGTCTAGTGAAAATAACAGTAAAAAAGTGGGTAGTCCAAAGGAAGGTCTTAAGTATTTCATAACCATGTTTATATGTAACATGGCAGTCACATAAAGAGATTCTATACAGTCACCAACGACAAAAGATAGAACACAGTGGATAATCCAAAAAAACTTGACACTAAACATGACATGGGGAATATTCAGCATGGGGGACCTTCATCACAATGTTTGTGAGTTTTAGAACAATCAAACTCTATACAATCCATAGAAACTCTAATCAATAAGTGGACAATGAAAAGGTTTCACGCCAAAAGGCAAAGAAGACATAGAGATTTCACTCTCCACACCAACATGGATAGTCATATGAAATGTGGAAGTCTTTTGAAAAAGGAGATAGCATGACAGTGACAAGGTTTTCGAAAGGAAATTGTAAGCGTTAATGATAGTACGACCCTTTTGATAGGGGTAATAGTAAAAATAAATGAGCGGAAGCATAAAAATTAAGAATACAATCTCAGTATCTTGAGACTTGGTTGGTATTTCGTGAAGTTTTCTCAAATTGTCAAAGCTCTCAAAAAAAAAAATGCTTACAGTGTTGTTGAAGAAAAGATGGACACAAGATAAGGTAACTTAGATATAGGCGTATGACAAGATGGAAGACCATTTTCTCACCTAATGATGGGTAATGATAGTCAAGTAAAAGATGGTGTAAAGACATAGCTTCGAGCCTATTAGATAACGGGTGACTAATAATCAAAAACTTGAGGGGATTTTAAGCCCTAAACAAGAATATTATGATGGCAGAGCTATGATTAGCAAGCATGACAGACCTGTGCACAATCCATAATTTTGTTGCAGAGAAAGTAATTGCCAAGGTTAAGGATAGTCAATGGAAAGAATGTCAGATAGTAGTAGTTATTTCAAAATGATAGCCTTTTATAATGGCAAACAATCATAAGATACATAAGCATACAAACAAATATAGTGGATAGTCTAGGGGAATGGTTGAAAGAGAAAATGCATGAAAAATATGAAAGTTCAAGAGGCAAAGGAAATGGCAGTCATATGAGCACCTATAGACCATGAAACAAAGAAAAACCATTCATATAACATGACTGAGTTTAAATGCAAGGTGAAGAGTATTATTCTTTGTATGATGCAAACATGGAGATAAGTGCAGATCATAAATGAACAAATGGTGAGAATGTATGGAAAAGAGACCCTAATATAGTGACACATGTATCAGTATTGTAACACCCCTCCGTTTTAGTGCTTTTGTTCGTCAGTGTTCTTCTCTGTATGATGTTTATGTTTATGCTTTGACTTTGGAACTTGGTTATTTTTGTTCGCAAATTGTTAAACGATGTGAACATTATATATTTTAATGTGATGGTATTTTACTCTGATGTTATCTTTATTGCATTCTTTGGATTAGCTTAGCAAATAACTGATTTAATTATGTTTTATGCTTGTGATCATATTATTGATGTTAGAATCGTCGGTTAGTAATGGTGTATTGGTGAAGGGGACGGGATTGTATCACTCGCTTACGAGTGCCCTACGATTATGAGATTTCCTCTTCACGGTGTGTTTGATCATATTATATATATATGCATGTTCGATATACTCTTGATTGCAGGTTGACAAGTACATGACATCGACTCCACCTGGTTCACAGGTTTGAGCGTGTCCATTGACCAACGAAAATAGATTGGGAGACAGTAGCTAGGTTTTTTGTGCCAAGTCATCACCCTAGTCATAGTGTGTCATCGAGTTGTTAACATTGCACTAAGTGGGAAGTATTTCATGAAATTATTTTATGAAAAAATATAATAGAGTCACATATCATGCACATCATATCATAATACTATAACATAATCTTGATGAACAACAAAATTCTAGCACATTATGATAGAAGGTTTGCTTAAGCCTTTCATGAAATTCCACTTAGCAATCCAGCTGAAATACAACATCATCATTACCTACTTGCAAGAATTTACACCACTCCTTGAATGGAAAGCTAAAAAATAGATAACTCAAATAGCAAATATGTTTGAAGAACTTGAATAACTTTGTTATTTCAATTCAAAATATATTGCATCCTAGACATGTAGACAATTACATAACAATATGTATTCATATCTTTGCATTCAAGTTACAAAAGCATTACAATATGGGGACTTACAGCCTATGTATCTTTACCCTTAGTGTTCAAAAATTAAAATACAAAGCCTCTTTCATGGCCAAAACATAAAGTTAAGAGCCTTCCCCAGAAATTAAAAACCTAACAAATGAGACTTAAAATATAAAAAGAAAGAGGAAATGCATATTTAATCCCTGCTTGACACCCGCCATAAGTTCAACCATCTGATTTGCAATTAGAATATGCCACTTAGCCCTAATTCTCACTTTGTCTCTCACTTTTGTCTTCATTCCTTGCAATTAAAGTTTGCATCCTCTTGCATTTGCAAATCCCATGCAATATTTTTACCTATTTGTAAAAAGTCACTTACAAGTATATTTTCACCTAGCAAGTGAAAAAATTCACTTCTAGGTAAAAACCAATTTACTGGCAGTTAAAACTTTCTTTTAACTTGTATTTCAACTTTGCAAATTGATCCACAAACCCTTCATTTCAACCTTTGTTTCCTTGCAACTTACCTGGCATTTATTTAAATAGCTAACTTGTAGCCATTTCATCTATTCCACTGGTTTGGTATTTTGTCAAATAGTTGGTCGAAAATACCCCTTCATGTGCATTATGTTGATAATGATTTTGTTCCTACATGCTCCATCTCAAATTAGCCATTTTTATACACATTATCATAGTAGATAGCTTATTGCAAAGCATATGACTCTTTTTTAGCACTTTATTGATACTAGATGCATTAAAACATGTATGGGCATGAGAAATTGTTATAGGCCATTTTCCTCATGTCTGAGCTTTCAAAAACCATTTCAACAATGAAATATTGTCACCAAATCATTATAACAACCTTAGGAAACAAATGAGAGATAATAACAATACATTGCAACTCAAAGACAACTCAAAAATTGGCCCCAAGAAGTTGCAGGTCGTGATTATTATATTTGAGATGTTTTTGAGCTCGCAGCTAGCTAGAAAATGCATAAAACATTACTAAAATCACTACTCAAGAATGGGAAATGGTTTAGGCATCCTTTTCCAAGTTAAAAAAAACATTTTCCAAGCTTTATACACACCCAAAAATCCTTTCAATAGATCTACATGCCCATTACATTGCTTCGCTGCACCCCCGCAAAACTTCCATTTCAACAACAATTCCTCCTGTGGGATAGTGGGAAAACCATATGAGAATAGAAAAATAAATGTTCTATTGTTCTAAACAAATATTCTCCAACATAAAAAGGCCTTCCCCACATGCTCCCCGCGCCTCTGCAAGGCTTCATTAGTGATAGCATTTGATGCAATTGGCTGGTGGGGAAAGAAGAAAACTTTATAATATTTGCAAAGTTTGGAATGCATTAAGTATTATATTTTCCCTCTCCAAAATGAGATGTGTGGTGTCGTGAGGAATATTTGAATGAATCTTCAAATTTTTGCATGAAATCCATTTACCAATAGGAAGCAGGAATTAAACTTGCTTCTGACCTAAAAAATTGAAAATGTATTTGATATTTTCCCTCAATGCCTTTTTCATATTTGCATAATATTTAAAATATTTAGAAAATTTTATATTAGCATTTGAAACATTAGGAAAAATGCAAATTTTAGTTTTTTTTTCCAACCAAATGGTGGTAATTCATTGTGCACAAATGGAGACCCCTAGATCTGACATTTTTTGCGAGCGACTATAATAAATAAAATAAAACATGGGTGTTAAATATTTTTTTCCCAACAATCAAAAATTAGGTACCTCCTTTTTAAATGGCCTTGCCAGAGTTGTTCGCTGCATCAAGAAAGGTATTGTAAAGATATTTTTCCTTTAATATTTTTGGTTTTCAACCCTTACTCTTTTTGGCTTCAAGATGATCCATGCTTAATGAGCGAATACTACTCCCAAAGGCATGCAATGTGCCACGTGGTGGTTGCACGACCTTTGTATATCATTTTCCTTTTGGGCGTAGGCCAGGGCATGTACCTGTTAGACAAGAATTTTCTTCAAAGCAATTCTCATGAATTTGATATTGCCCGCTTGCTTGACATGTCCTCTATTTGCTTCAAGAAGTTTGTATTTTTGTGGAGTAATCTCTTCAAGCATAGTTTTTCAGGAATGTGGTGGGTGTCTTGCTTTCGGGGTGGAACCTTCAAGTCGATGTCGTTGACCTGTATGGTTGACCAATTAGATTTTTGTCAAGCTGTGTTAAAATTCAATTGTTCTCTGACAACTATCTTCACTAAATATCTAAAAGCTATTAATGAAGCAGTTGGGACTTAATGATCGAAGATTTTTGTGATCTAATCAAGGTCTAGCATTGGATTGGGAGCTATCAGGTTCAGGCATCTGGCAGTTTCTACTTTTGGAATGTTTGTGGAGGTGCTCTCTTCTTCTGGTTATAAATAGGGTTTGATAGCATGGGTTAAAGAGTTAGAAAAAATGCTTCAAAAATATTTTCGAAGGGTGTAGATCTAGTAGGGAGTTTATATTTTTAGAAGTAAAAGGTTTTACAGAATATTGCTATTCTCTGGCATCTTATATTTTAATTCAAAACTATCATCGGATTGGCATCCAACCTTTGTTTTTAAGTTCATATATTATTAAAGTTTGATCTATTTGGGAGAAATCTTTGAAATTGTCCATGTTATGGCCTTTGTCAAGTTTCTTGTTTATATTTTGTTCATTTTAAAAACATTGAGTTGATTTTGCTTTGATAGTTTGAATAGCTAATTTTCATATTGTTAAGCTTTTATGTTGAATACTAGCTTTCAAAAATTGGATTATGTCTATTGAACTTTTCCATTATTCATAAAATTTTGCTATTCTTCATACTATCCTATAAAGGGAGAAGTTTTATGTGAGTTTCTAGATTTTTCTATTAATATTTAGGGTTTTCCTATGTCTTATTGGACCTTAATGGGTGATTTCCATGGGGAGGTTTGAATAATTGCATTGTGCTTTCACTAGGCATTTGTTGCTCATTCTCTTCCCAACAATGAAGGGTCTGCGGCATTCTATGTCTATCATATCAGTTATAAGAAATAGCTTAAGGTTTTAAATGTTGTAAAATTTTTGGTGCATCACCATTTTTATGTTTTATTTGCATTTCTTTCTACCTTTTCCCCCAAAACATAAAGAAGAGTTGGCTTTATATAAAACTCTTGGAGGTCATTCAATGAGGTGCAAATTGGTCCCCCACTTGCTAAATTTCCCATAAGGCTGTCAGAGAGGCATAAGATTTGATGATCAATAGTTCTTTTTCTTGCACTCATGATAGGACTCAATTTTTTTTAAACATCTAATTAGAAGTCAGAAATATTTTTTAAATCAGACCAAGAAAAGAGGCTACAAAATTTCATGCCCATAATCCAAACAAGAGCATTGTCAAGAGGTCATTGCTAGTACTTCTAGTTACCTGCCTTGGTATCAAGGAGAAGAAGACTTACAGGTTATGTATCACCTATAAGAAGAAATTAGGTAGAAGTGTTAGCCCTCAATCTAGAGCTTTATCTATCACACTAGGAGGCTGAACTTTCTAAGTCAGAATACCTATATAGGCAATCCATAGGAATTTGTTTTCAATGGCTCGTATAGGCACCCCTACTCCTAGAAATCTCATTACTTGGGATAGTGGTAGTCCGCTACACCCACCTATGCCCCCACACATATGGCCTGCCATACATGCCAATGCTTTCAAGGCTATCCCAAAGTTTTTTGGGGAGGATTTCAAGACCCCTTTTGAACATCTCCAAGATATAGTAGAGGTATGTAGAGTACATAACATAGCAGAGGAAAATGTCGCTCTAAGGTTATTGGTCACGTCTTTCAAAGGAAAATACCAAGACTGGTATAGGTCTTTGGCTTTTGGTTCTATCCATTCTTGGGACCAACTCAGAGAGAAGTTGTTCAACTGCTTCTCTGAAAAGGGAGATCGCTCCTCTTTGTTGCAGCAACTAATCACCATCAAAAGGGCTCTGCAAGAGGCCATGAGTGACTTCAACACTAGGTTTCACAATACTTGGCAAAGAATTCCTATGACCACCAGGCCTCCTACTGCTATGGCGTTCATGTTTTACCTAAAGGATTTTAATTCAGCTATCACAATCATGGTATAGTCTATGGGAGGAGATATTCTGCATGACACATATGATCTAGCTATGCGCACAGAGAATAGTTTGATCGACATCGGGAAGCTTCCTCCATATCCACCAATGCCCATGTTTGTGGAAATCTCTGGTAGGCCCTAGAAAGAGGAAACTCTGAGTGCCTCCACTTCACAAGCAACCACGTCGGCTATACCACCATCCATGTACGTATACCGTAGTGCACAACCAAGCATGTTGGGATCCTCTTCATTAGCAGTAGATGTTAACAATATGAAGAATCTCATGTGGTCCTTTGTGAATGAGCTAGTCCTCATCCAATGACAGCAAGCAGCACCTTTGAAGCCTTCTATACAGACCTATCAAGGAGGAAGGCCATCTTACCAACAAAACGCATATCAAGGAACCTCGAAAGTAGGAAGTCAACAATTAGTGCCTGCAATCCAGATAATCCTGGTTAGCATACCACTTCAGGTTGTCAGGAACAACCCAAGTAAAGATTTGGTCCTAGGCCAAAACAACCTGGTAGAGGATGAGAATGTGTGGTGTTTCCCGTGTAATGATATTCATATGCCATAGAATTGTCCAAGGGGAAATTTGCAGTAGAAGATAGCGTAGCAAAGAAGCTAGGGTGTTTTCTCAAGCACAGAAGAATATCAGTCTCCCAAAATGTAGAGTGCCATATTTAGAGTGCAAACATAGGGAATGTATTTAGAGCAAGAGCCAGATATCACACTAGACTAAGCACTTTTCTCTTGGATGGAAGAGGAGGATACAATATTCATAAATGATGCACTAACAACTAGTGCCTCACAAGTATAGTCAGACTACAACATGAGGTCCAAAAGAAAGCTCACTAGAGAGTATGTGCAACAAGATCCATAGTGTCCAAAACCATGTCAACCACAGCCAGGGTATGTACAAGATCATCATGGAAAAAATAAGCCCTTAAGTGGCAAAAAATTTAGAAAAATCAAAGTTAGGCAACTTGACGTAAAAATTTGAATAAGTTATCTATATTATTTCAAAAATATGTAACAATATAATTTGTATCAAATTGAATGTAGTTTCTAAACTAATAGGTTTATTTTTTTTAAAATCTATTTGGTGAAAATTTGAAATTTCAATGTAGTAGTACTTAAATTTCAGGGAAAAATAAGAAGTAGGTGTCCGCTTGACCACCCCAAACTTAATAAAATGATAATATTTTTTATAATATTTTAGATATAAGTAGAGGACTCATGTCCCATGTGATGCATATTTTTGTAATTTTTTCCAATTAAATAATTAATTATGAATTTTTATAATTTAAAAAAAAAAAAACTTGTATGTCTAACCACCTTAACTTGGTCAAAACTTCATGAATTTTTTTTTTTTTTAATCCTATAGTATGTGAAGCATAGAATGTGACACATGTTTCTGATTCAAAAAATGTGATACCATTTGAAAGCTATAGATGTTTTTAAATCATACTATCAATTAGGACTTTAGTTGTAATTCAAATATAAAATAAATAATAATTATTTATTAAATTCAAAGTAAAACATAATTTATATTGGTGGAAAGCTGAGAATATCCTTTAAAAATCCATTTTGTTTCATCAATTTTGGATATAAAAAAGTCGTCAGCCACATACCCTAAAAAAACCCATTATATCGCCACTTTTTGGCCCATCATGAGCCTAAACATACCTGCCACAAGAAAAGAAAGCCACATAAGCCCGACCCATTCAACAGTCACAAGCTTTGCCATTGCAAGCAAAGGAGATAGAAAAAACACTGACTCCACCCACATTGGATTGGCCTCCCCTAAAGGTGAAAGAGATACCACCATTCAAACACAAGGTTCTTCCAATCAAAATGCTCAACGTGGTTGAATAGTTGAAGAAGGCACCTACTAATGTATCTCTGTGGAACATTATATCGATTCAAGAACAAAAGACGTCAGTCCAAGAAGCATTAAAGAAGGAAGAACAAATACCATGAATGGATGCGATTCCACCGTGCGATCAAGTTAAAGATAAAGAGTCTGCATCAGACCCCCAATCTTCGAGAGCCACATCATACTTGAATGTCATGGACAATGCAAAGGTGAAAGAGGTAAGCAAGCCAAAGCCTACACCTTTCTTTTTAACACTTATTGTGGGAGATAAGCCTTTATACAATAACATGATTGATTTAGGAGCTAGTACTATGATCATGCCTAAACAAGTGGCCCATGCCTTGAAATTAAAGTATGAGCCTCTTAAGAAAGGGATCATGCAATTAGATGGTAAGAAAATTCTAATAGTTGGTAGCATCAAGGATCTATCTTTGACCCTCTTCGCATGTCTGAGCCAAACAGTCACACAAGAAGTAGTTGTGATAGACACCCCCTAGTGTTTGAGATGTGCCTTTGAAGGGACTTTATAATGAAGCTTGGTAGATATTTATTGCTCGATTGATCTCATATGATATTACAAACCAAGCATGGGGAAAAGATGAAGATCTTGTCTGAATCCTTGCACCTAGAGCATATAGTAGACAATGCAGTTCTATGCTTTGAAGCAACACATACCTCCTTCTCAAAAAGGGAGACATATTGTGTAGATATGTTAGAAGATGAGGAGGACATGAGTGAGAAGACCACCAAAGAGGAGGTCCTCCTCAACTAGTTTATTAACTCTAATCTATTTGGAAACTTCCATGCTACCAGATTAGGCACTTATGTGATCTTCGATGATGACCAAGTCTTCCCAAAATTGGAAAAAGAGTAGAAAGAGCCTAGTGGTCTGGGTGACAACAGTCTATGGAAATTATATTTTTATGGTGCCAAATGCAAGTTTGGTTCTAGAGAAGGCATCCGATTAGTATCCATGACCATATTAGAGACCCTCAAAGCATTCCATTTCTAGTTCCCATGCTCAAATAGTGATGTTGAGTATGAGGCCTTGGTCCATGGTTTGTTTCTCATAGAACGGATGGGCATGAGAAGAATACAAGCATTCAAAGATTCAAAGTTGGTTGCAATCCTAGTCTGTGGGCAAGTGGCTACCAAAAATGTAAGAATGAAGTCTTATAGACACAGTGTATGGGATTTGATTGAGAGCTTCAAATATTTTAACATACAGGTTATCCCACGATCCGAGAATAATGTTTCCAATTGGATGGCCCTGATTGGTTCACAATTTGAACCAATTTTTGACTTAGCAACAAAGTAGAATATAGTGCAAGTCATCATTTGATAATCAATTCTTGACAATAATAAAAAATAGTAGATTTTTGAGGATGATATTTAGATTGCCCCCATTTTACAGATATCAGGAAAAGTGTCTGACCATTCACAGTCTGAAGCAAGAGAGGCTATAGAAGGGAAATTGATCCAATTAAAAGGTAATAATCTCCCTTGAGGTTTGATTTCTCTTTACAATTTTTTCAACTGCGAAGACATGATAAATAGAAAACGAAGATTCACTATTGACGAGAAACACTATGAAGATCTTGATGTCGAAAATGGTAGAAAGTTAAAAGTCAGAAGAGACATTCCATAAAAAGATAAAGAAAGACTAAAAGGGCTATGTTCTAGATATGAAGGGGTTGTAGCTTAGACTTATGATGATCTTAGAGGATATGATCTGGGCATAATTCAGCATACTATTAACTTGGACGAAGGCTCAAAACATGTCCAACAGAAAAAAAGGCTAGTGAATCCAAAAGTTGAAGCATTGATGGCACAAAAGCTCACTAAATTAATCAAATCAAGGATCATATACCCAATCAAACATTCCACCTGGGTGTCCAATCTTGTATCAATGTGAAAAGAGAATGGCGATATTCAACTATGTGTGGATTTCAGGGATTTGAAAAAAGATTCACTAAAAGATCACCACCCTTTTCCCTCAATGGAGTAGATTTTGCAGACCGTGGCCAGATCAGAGATGTTCTCATTGCTTGATGGATTTCAAGTTATAAGTCTATCTGAAGGAAGAAGACCATCATAAAACAATGTTCACTACCAAGTGGGGAACATTTGCATACTCAGAAATTCCCTTCAGGCTCTCCAATGTTGGTGCAACCTTTCAACGAGCAATGGATATCACTTTCAAGGGGTTGATTAATAAAATTATCTTAATATATCTGGATTACCTAATGTTTTTTTTTTAAATCAAAGGATTATCACTTTGATCATCTGGAAAAGGTCTTTCAAAAATGCCTATAGTTTAGGATTTCCTTCAATCCCAAGAAATGTTTTCTTAGAGTTCCCCAAGGCAAGCTACTTGGTTTTCTAGTATGAAAGGAAGGAATAGCTATAGATCCCAAAAGGGTGAAAGCTATAATGGAGCTACCACTGCTAGTTAACCAGAAGGGGCTACAGTCTTTTTGGGGGAAGATTAATTTCATCAGTCGGTTCATTTCAAATTTCGCAGGCATCACAAGACCTATCATGCTGATGTTAAAGAAGAATCTAGTGTTCAAACATAATCCTGACTTGACAAGATGGCTTTTGAGGGAATAAATATAGCCATTGATGCGGCCCCAATGCTAGATAACCTAGACTTCTCCAATAATTTCTTGCTCTACATCTACAATGACCAACATATCATAGCTTTGGTGCTCACTCAAAAGGACAAAGACAATATCAGAGAGCATCCCATCGCATTCCACTCTAGGACTCTCAAAGGATATGAATCTAGGTACAATTTTTTGGAGAAATAGGATTTTGCTATTGATAAAATCCTTAAGAAATTTTGACACCTAGTATTAGCCAATAGAATCACCATTCTCTTCGCCCATCCTAGTGTTCAAGAATATATCACTGAGGGTGAAATAACTAAAAAGAGGGCCAATTGGATTACCTATATTCTAGAGTATGACATAGAAATTTGACCAGCTAAGCTAGTTTAGGGAAGATTTATGTATGAATACCTTGCACAAGAATTAAGCTCCTTAGCAGAGGAAGAGACTGATCATGCCTATACAAATCAATTCAAGTTTGATGAGTCATGGTGACAAACCAGACATGATTAATGCAAGAGGGGTAGTACCCAACCAACATTCTGCCTCACAAAAGATGCTACTACCAACCGCAAGGAACCAAGTATGTACTAATTGAGGGGATTTTGTTTAAAATAAATTATGATGGAATCTTGCTTCATTGCTTAGATAAGCCACAAGCGGAAAGAGTTTTAAATGAGTTCCATAGTAGTCCTGAGGGTGGACATTTCTCTGCCAAAACCACTACTCTAAAGATAATGTGGGAAGGATATTACTGGCATTCCATGTTTTTTGAGGCACACCATATGGTGTGAA
This sequence comes from Sequoia sempervirens, assembly GCA_007258455.2. Taxonomy (NCBI): domain Eukaryota; kingdom Viridiplantae; phylum Streptophyta; class Pinopsida; order Cupressales; family Cupressaceae; genus Sequoia; species Sequoia sempervirens. The sequence continues at coordinate 59,711 of VDFB02005480.1, read as the reverse complement.
AATGTACTCAGTCCCAATATTTTGTTGGCAAGAGGAATAATTCCACCATGCCACTGAGCCCGATCATAACAAAGGAAACTTTTGCTTAGTGGGGTTTGGATTTTTTTGGAATAATAAATCCTATCTCGAGTGTTGGCCATAAATAGATACTTATGGTAACCGATTATTTCACAAGATGGATGGAGGTCGTTGCCCTAAAAAATGCTACATAAATTGAAATTGTCAATTTTCTTGAGGAGTTGGTAGCAAGGTTTGGTTTTCTGAAAACTATCATATTTGATAACGCATGAGCTTTGTGGATTCTAGGATGTCAAACTTTTCTCTCAAGCATGGGGTCTACCTCAAGACTTCAAATAATTATTACCCAAAGGGAAATGGGTTGGTAGAATTGATCAACAAGAACCTAATTAGGTTAATTAAGTGTCTTGGGTCAGAATGACAAAAGGAATGGCATAAACACCTATGAGCCACTCTACAGGCTAGAAGAATCATTCCCAAACAAATCTTGTAGGCCTCCCCTTATTAAATAGTGTATGGAAAGTGATGGCACCTTCAAATTTTTCAAATTTTGAGTACCCATGTTGAAAATTTTGATATACACACTCAGAAGTGCCCCTGAAAAATCTGCCCCAATGACCTACTTTGGAGGGTCATAATTCACACCTACTTGATTTTCATGTCATCCTTTTTCTAGGACTATTTTGTTGTTTGCATACTCTCAGTCTTACGAAGTGGCCTCTTGTTTGAGTGGATATTTCACAACTTCATGATCTTCATGAAAAACGGATTGGTGCTTTACATTCCCCCCACATTCATATGCTCCCTTGTCCAGTTTCAAATCCTCAAGATCTGATTTGATATTTTTCAAGCTCAAAGTAAATGTGGTTTGTTCTAATTTTACATTTGCATTTTCAGAATGTTTCAAGGAGGTCAAGTTTGACCCTAAATATCTTGTGATGAATGATGATTCAAGGAAAGTCTTCTTTCACACATACTCAGTGCACCCAAATGACTTAGTGTGTCCAATGGCAGTTTCCCAGGAGGTGATTTGATATTTTTTTGAAGTGGTGAGTTGGTGAGCCCTGATTGGTTTTGAATAGGTACAAATGCAGAAAAGTCTGACTGGATCACTTTTTCAATGAATATCTTGCTCCTCGAAATCTATTTTTTCAAGATGTTTGTTGCATTGCATTCTTGGATCAAATGTCTACATGCTTGTGCATTTTCAGGGCTCCAGGGGTCATTTGACTAGTTTCCTAGGGCAATTCGAGAGGCCACTTGACCTGTTTTGACCACAATACAAAGTGCCTGAAAATGGATTCTAATGGTTACCCACTTCAAATTTTTCACCTTAGATGTATATGCAAGCAACCTCAGATCAATTCAAAGTGAATTTTGTTTCATAACGGATTTTTTTTAGCCAGACCCACATGGGGACTTGGCATGCTTTACACATATGTGACTTTATAATTGTTTCAATGTTAATCAAGGAGACACAATGCACGTTAATGAAGTGATCTAAGTTTGTGTCATTATTAGAAAAAAGTGGTTTTCAAGGATTTTCAAATCCATTATATGTGGAGATAGTTGTGCTTTCAGATAATCCAGGATCAATTGGGTGACTACTTGGTGATGCATAATAATGAGATAGTAATGAGTGACTATTAACATCCAAAACTTCAAGTATTTTAATGTATGGAATCATTCCATCGGTTTGTAGAAGGTAATGACTTGAATTCACCATGGGATAAAATCACCACACAATTCAATCTTGCTTGGTTGTTTGAACTACCACATGATATTGAAAAAGAAAATCTTTTAGCAAGAATAATATTGGAAATAATAGGCTATACTTTCAATGAGAAAAATGAGGTACAACAGTTGCTAGACCATTTACTTTTATCTCATAAAGCTTGGATTTTTTGGGCCGAAACATTTGTTGTTGGAGGATTAGACCCTATCATCTTGATGCCTAGACTTGCACTCAATGTGGCCGAAATAAGTTTGCATAAAAGATCACACTGGAGCACATGGGCAATTGGACTTGCAACGAAATAACTATTTTGTAGAATGTGGTTGGAATTTGAGGTTTTGTGCCTTTGGGGAATGGTTACCAAGAATGCATTCTATTTTATTTATTGATCTTATGAAAATGTTACATATGTAGCCTGAGGGAAAATTTGATGAGTGTATTCAAGGGATTTGAATCAAGAATACTATGCATATAAGAGGTAACTCAAAGTTTAGCTATTGGGCGAAAGACATGGAATGATATCAGACCAGCTTGAAAAATACATTTGTAGAGGTAGAAAGTACCCCTTTTACAATCAATAGCAAGAGCTAGAGCACAAATCTAACAGATTTAATACAGAGGAAGCCTAGTATTGTGGAAAATCCAAATGCACATGGAAAACAGTATAAAAGAGCATGGTGTTGTGGAAACATGGGTTGCAGTAGCCATTTACAATGTAATCCCATAGGGATCAAGTCACTATTTTATCTTGCTAGATTGTTTGAACAACTACATAATACTGAAAGGAAAAATTCTAATCAGGCAAGTATTGTAGGGTTTCCTAATTATTAGGATACATATGGCTTAGCGTGAAATACAAATAGATGAGTAGCTTAGGGAAAAAGAAATCACTAAGGTTGTGCAAGGTGGATCAACAACTCATCAAACATTTTATGTGTGTTTGGCCACATGGAACTAAAAGAAAATGGACTAGCTTACATCACATGAAACTTTTAACATTGCACAATGAGAATTGGATGCAAAGAGTTCTATGATTCATTGGGAGAATTGGAGTGAGGCATGGACATCAATCAAAGAATAAGGGATAGAGGAATTCAATTAGAATTATCTACGCAAGAGAAAAACTCATCAAATTCTCCTTGTTTTCTTCGAAACATGGAGCTAAGGGACGATGATTGGCTCAGTGCAAATTATGTGCAATAAGAGGAGAGACTCAAAGAACAAGGATGCCACAACATTTTTTAAGAGAGCTTGAGGACTAATGTTTAAATGATTGGTGTAGAGGAAGTGAAATACTGGTGCTATAAGTGGAGCAACCACGATCATAGCTGAGAAGGGATGATTTCACATTGTGATGGAAATTTAACATAGGTACAGGAAGTTGTTGTGGAAAAGATTTGTTTAATTGCTCGATGTATGCACAAATCATGCGTATGTTCACCTTGCACTAGATAGTATGTGCTTGTAGTGAAAATGTATCAAAATTGTTTAAGGAAATTCTTACACAGGCCATCGAAGCTCATTAATGAAGGTAGCAAAAGTTGTATAATGATGAATGCAGAGCAGGAATCAAGCTTCCCAGCTAGCCTATGAAGAGAAGGGGTGACATTAGCATAAGGGTGTGGGGAAGTAGGGAAGAGAGCTGTGAAGATTTATTTTAAAGTTTTAAATCTTGTGTTGCCCGTGAGCCCGAGTGATTTATGGTTGCCATGTGAAAATGCAGTAGGATCGCAGGGAGGACTTGGTGGGCCCATGAGGGAATTTTAAATACCTTTCTATAAGATTTTAATAGCTCGAGCCTTCATTTTAGGTTAGAGTATTAAAATATTATAAATATTTCATATTTAAAGAGAGGTTTTTAAATATAATGTGAAAAGCACGGGGGATAGGTGAAATGTTTTAATTTTGTAGCCCCATATAGAACAATTCAAAGGATCTATTATAAAGCAAGAATATTTTGTGTGTTGGAAAGCGAAAATATATGTAAGGTAAAGGAAAATTAAAAGGTTTTTCATGGGAGAGCAAAGCCATTTTTCAACTGCAGGGCAAAATGGGTAAAAGAAGATAAGACTTTCATGGAGACTTTTTCTTTCACAAACAGATATTTTCAACAAGGCATAGAATGAAGAAGGTCATCATGAGGGGAATATTTTTTGTTAGAGGGAAAGTGAATGCAAGATGCATGATTCAAGGAGAAAATTGAAACTTATTAAGGAAGAAAAGGGAATTACAAATCAATGGAGAAGAATGGATCCAGGTGTCAACTGCAGATGTAGTTTTAGGGTTTGTCCTTCTATATCTTCTTTCTTCTTCTCATTTGTGGTTGTACATTTTCTTTTTCACAAGAAACCTTTTGTAACAAGGGTTCAAATGTAGAATATTGGTTTTTTAGGTTTCTAGTGTGGTCTGAGTTTCGTAATGAATAATGTAATTATAGTATAGTCATAGTTGAATGTAAATGACATAATATTTTGAACTAGTTGTCTCTATTGTTCACATTGCATAAATTCTGAATATAAGTAATCAAAGATTTTTACTATTCAACTTCTTGTCTTTCCCTGTATGTTTGTTTGATGTTATTTTTTTGATAAAGGAAACAACTAGTTTTACAGGGACTCGAAACCACAGAGTTTACAAACCATAGAAAGATAAATCATCAGAGTACCCAACAAAAAGAAGGTTGTGACAAAGAAAACAGAAAGGACAGTAGCCATGAACCAAGAGTAGTCAAAAATCCAGCTAGAAGCCAACACCCAACACAACCTAAGCTAACCTAAAGACTTCAAAGTTTCAGCAACCTCAACTTCAAGGTTGCACATCTTCTGGGTTACCTTCTTTAGGTTTTGGATCTCCTGAGGCAAAGAACCCACTTTTCTTTTTAGGTTTGCTCTAGTCCTTTTCGAGGGGCCTAAATCCTCCTTCTTACCATTAGCCTTCCCAGCTTCCAAGTCCACAAACAATGATCCTTGCTGAATATTATCCATCTTCTCCACCACAGTACTCAAGATACTGGCATTTTGTTTAACAACTTTGTTGCTACTTTCCATAACAATTTTCATAGTATCCTCGATTTTTCCAATTTCCCCTTCTAGTTGTTTGACCTTGTTCTCATTATCTTTCTTTATCTTGTCCATTAGCTTAGCATTTCTTTGAAGACATTCGAACAAGGCCCTCTTTTCATCCATAGTCCACAAAACACCAATAGAATTCTATGATATGCCTTTTGCTTCCAAATCATCCACCTTGCCAGTGAGAGCCTTGTTTTTTAAATTGAGATCCTTAATCTCATGAAACACCCATTTTACGATTTTGAAGTAGTCAACAACCTCAATTCTGGATATAGCCATAATATCATAAGGAAATCCCCAATCTGGCTTGAAATAGTAGTCATCAAGATTGAGATCTCTAGGGAATCTAGGTCTATTCTCTCTATCAGTGGTAGGGTAGGAGGTATAAGAGTCCTCAGTAGCATTATGATCATCAGAATTATCTTCTAGAGAATTCTCTGAATAGGAAACCAACTTATTCATGGGAGGGTTCTTCTTATTAATTTTTTCCTCTTGAGTCGTGCCCTTAGGGGTTTTCATAGTGTACACTTTTTTTGTTCAAGGGTTTCTTCTTAGGGTTTTCTTACTTTTATTACTAGGGGAGGGAGATTCTTCCTCCTCCCACTCAGTATTAGAATATTCTTTCACTTTAGATGAGCTAGTCTCAATATCCTCTCCATCTGAGACCGAGGCCGATAATGGGATAGACAGGGCCGACATGTTTTTAAAATGCTCGTGAATAAGCCTAATGAGACTAGTATGCATGACTAGATTCTTCCTAGGACTCTTCCTTTGTTCCTCTATACTATTATTCAAGGAACAAAGTAGATAGTGGGGGAAGGAAACCCTTACCTTATGTCAGAAATGATTGAGTAGGGAAAAGTGGTACCCATAAACTCTGGTAAATATACCATCCAGGGTGATTTAGTCCATGAAAATTCTGAGCATGTCCCTCCACACCTTCTTAACTATCCTAGCTTCAAAATAACTAGAAGAAACTTTAGCTAGAGCCTTCCTCTCCTTATCGATTTTGGGGAATGAAAGAACTGCATCATCCAAAAACTTCCTGTCATGGTAAAACTTCACTCCCTCAGTCGAGAGACCAGTGATTTCCCCTATAAGCTCTTCGTCCACCTTAACCCTCCTTCCTAAAGAATGATTTCACCATTCTTCTAATGTTTAGAAAAATACCCAGTGGCTTCAAGGTTAGGGCCATGGAGCTTATCAATGAAGGGTTGTAGCCCTCCCTTCTGAATATGCCTCCAAACCTTCAAGTTCTTCTTGTGCCTCTCACCACTCGTAGGCTCCACCCTTTTTTGATGTTATTACTCTCATTCAAATAATGAGTTAATTTGTAGTAACAAAAATGGAGGTTTATATAGATGTGTGTTAGGATAGCTAAGTATGACTAGTTTAGTTGCTAGTATCAATGGTGTAATGCATCAATTGATAAGCATAATTATGATAGATTGAATACTGTGTTAGGTTTTAAATTACATGGTTTGGATGACTCCACCCTAGGATATGGAATTGGTCTCTCAATGTTGCAGTTTCCTGAGATTGTTTGTGAGCAACTACAATTTTAAAATCAAATTTACTTATCAATCTCATTTTAATTATGTGTGGATTTTAATGAATTACATCTCTCATGTTTAAATTAGGCATTACTGTAGAGTTTAGCCAAGCCTTTAGGGTATTGTGTCTATTGAGCATCTAAAGGATAATTGAATATGTTTACAATATTTTGGGTACTTTGGCACATAAAAGTATCTCTTAGCTTACTGTAGGGGAGACCCATCTTGGTCCTGTAGAGCCAGAAGTGTAGGAGATTTCAGTCTTTTTGAATGAATCTTGTTCATTGGACAAATCCATCTCTGAGTCTGAGCATTAGAAAGTGGCTATTCTTTAGGACTCATTGAATCTTTTGATTTGGGAACCAACAAAAAGGAGGTGGTTTTACTTGTTTCTATAGAAATTTCGTCATTGCAACTGTTAAAGGATTTGGAAGTCGAAGAAAGCTACAAAATAGAAGTAAGGTTGTCAAAACTCCAAAATATTGAAGAAAAGAGGGAAAAAGCATATGAAGCCATGATCAGGTGTTAGTAGATAGTCAAATGATGGTTTGATAAAAAGGCCTCTAACAGTTATGTTCAAGATCATGATGGGACAAAATGTGGCAATATGATGGGTATGTGGCTGGCAACTTTTTTTTAACCCAAATTGATGAAAAAAAAAGGGTTTTTAAAGGAGATTCTCAACTTTCCACCAATATAAATTATGCTTTACTTTGAATTTAATAAATAATTATTATTCATTTTCTTTTTGAATTACGACTAAAGTCTTGATTGATAGGTTGATTGAAAAACATCTATAGCTTTCAAACGGTATCACATTTTTTGAATCTGAAACATGCGTCACATTCTATGCTTCACATACTATAGGATTTAGAAAAAATGAATTTCATGAAGTTTTGACCAAGTTAAGGTGGTTATACATACAAGTTTTTATATTTTTTAAAATTTGTAATAAAAAATTCATAATTAATTATTTAATTAGAAAAAAATTACAAAAAAAATATGCATCACATCGGGACATGAGTCCTCTACTTATATCTAAAATCTTATAAAAAAATATTATCATTTTATTGTGGTTAGGGTGGTCAAACAAATACCTACTTATTTTTTCCCCGAAATTTAAGTGCTACTTGTATTGAAATTTCAAATTTTCACCAAATAGATTTTTTTAAATAAAACCTGGTATTTTAGAAACTACATTCAATTTGCTATAGATTCTATTCTTACATATTTTTGAAATAATATAGATAAATTATTGAAATTTTTACGTCAAGTTGCCTAACTCTAATTTTTTTGAATTTTATCACCACTTAAGGGCCTGTTTTTTTCATGATGATCTTGCACATACCCTAACCCAGATTTTTGGGAAGGAAGCTTGGTGCTAAAATATGATGAGCGTATTGGAAAGCCAGGACACCATACCAAATTTGAAGCACTATGGAATGTTCCATTCCAAATTCACACACACAAATAAAAGAACACGTATGAGCTAGAAGACATGGATGGCAATGTTCTTGATATACCGATAATTGGTATTCATCTAAAATTGTTCCATTAAAGCATGCAAGTTCTTTTAAAATTTTCATAGTTATGTACCATATGTAAAAAAATTGTAGAGTAAGATTATTTTTGTGAATAAGCCATGAGAGTAACACAAAAATAAGCAAAAACATATTATATTATATTCATTGAAATATTTTATAAGTTATAATACGAGCCCAAAGGTCTAGGAGAAGCTTGAAGCTTTCTCGAGCAAACCCAAAAAGAGCTACACTGCAAAAAGAAAAAAAAGGGAGGTGATGCACAAAAAGTAGTAAATTCAAAGCCTTTAGTCATTGCTAAGTAGTCAAAAATGGCTCTTTGTCTAGTTCTCATTCTTCTTCTTCTTCATCTTTGATAGGGTGGAAAGGGGAGTGAACACGCACCACATGCAGGACTGACATGGCACAAACCTCAATCTTCATTCCCATGGCTATACACTAGAAATTCAAAGTTATTTTTCTAGTCAAGCCCAAAACGTACTCCACACCATACTCCGTCAGCAGGAAGGAAGCCACTAGCCAGGATAGTGAACAATGCCTCTCGATGTCCATGGTGTGAAATTTGGTAGGGAGAGGCAACCAAATCACATCCTCCCCATAATTGACATGCCTGGGTAGGTCCATGGCACTTGAAATGCCACCACTAGGGATAGCTACTTGCATGATCTCACCGAGCCCGTCCAAATATGCAAAATCAAAAATGGCATCCAGCACAATTCAATTATCCAAGGCTTGCAGATGTCCAAGTCAAGTAAGGAGGCCATGAAATGGGAGAAAACATTGGAGTTGTCGAGCACCCACTTGAATGCAACAATAGTAGGGTAGTCATTCTTCTTCACCAGGTGCTTAATTTTGTCATTGGTAACCTCACCGATGAAGGAATATTGTGGCCTTCGTGGTAAGAGTTGAATGGGAGTATCTAGGCTAGACAACATAATGGCAGATAAGCTAAGGCTAGTGAAATGAGATACATCGGGGAAAACTTGCTAACTAAAAGAGCTATTTCAAGTGAATATTTCATTAAGGTGGCATAACTATTTATAGAAAAGGTGTGCCAACAAGCTCAATGGATGGAAAAACCATATCCTACCAAATGGCGACGAAGAAAATATTAAAGCAATTGGAGGCTGAGAGATGAATCATACAAAAAAGTCTAGCACTAGAAGCCTTGAGAAATAAATTTGGGTGTTGGGAGTAAATGCTTGAGTGTACCGATTGCCATCATGTGTTCATTGTCATCATCAGTGCCAACTTTCTTACTAATGAGAAAATAGGTTGATTAATGTGCTAAAGCTTTAAAAAATTAAATATTCACGTCTTTTTAGAGTACCTTGTATATCGCTTAAAGCAAACCTCTCATGGCTATAAGCATGCTTTCGAATACATAAGCTTTTCTATGAAAAGGGAAGTTAGGAGAATGTACTAATTACATTCTCATGACAAATTTGGCATTCCCACGGGATACGGATCCCTAATCCACATGTATTACCTAGTTGGAAGCATTTAGTAAGCTAGTGGTAATAGCAGTACCTTACTGTACATGTATGTGCAAGAAAATTGAATGCACCCAAAAGAAAATTTTTGCTAAGTAGCAAAAACAACAAGCAATTGTTTCTCTAAAGAAGTTGTCTACAAAATTTTAGCACAACAATGGTAGAAGCATCAAATTTTGGTAGACACGTTGAATATTCATCTAAAAAACCAGGTTACATCAACATTTTTGGGAGGGATTCATTTGCTAATGCCCCAACATAAGAAGAGTGACATTTTACCCAAACCAAAAATATACATGCAGGTCACCCCATTAAAAAATAAGTTATCTAGGATTTTACAAACAATATTTTTGACCCAAGGTTGGTGGAAAACCCCAAAAGCCTTATGGAAGGGGCATTACAAAGAATGGTCAAGCATTGGGAAACTGAAGGTTTTGCATTATGGCTCTAGAATTTTGGTTTTCCACAATTCATGTAACTTCCCACTATACACCCATGTCTAGAGTTGGTGGGTGCATGTGCTAAGATGTTTGACAAGGAAATAGGGGTTATAGTCGATAGTAGGATAAGGGTTACAATTAGTGTAGTAACCATTTGGGCTATGTTGTGTATCCCTACAAATTGGGGCATTGAGAAATTCGAGCAGGAAGTGATGGAAGATTTATGGAGAACCAGAACTAAACAATTGCATTTTTATGAAGATGAGACAAAAGAGAGGCTAGATGAAGGTCAACTCCTCTTCCTTATATCACACAAAAAGTTCAAACAAGATGTATAGGTCATTTTTGCAACATTGGCCTATATTTACAACTATGATGATGATGAAGGGGTTCATCCTTTCCAGATGGGCTTGGCTTTTATGCTCAAGAGGGAAAAGAGCTAGAAGTATTTTTATTTTTCTGAGGTAATAGGTAAAAAGATATTGAAACAATTGAGAAATTATGACACTGATTGTAATTTTAGGTATTCTTCTTTCTTGGCACATTTGATCTTGCATCAAAATTCTGAATTTCTTGAAAGACACTTGTCACTATTTAGGTTATATGTAAAAGGGTCATACCAGTTGATTTCGGTCTAGAACCACGTGGTTTCAAAGACATGGGATTATTATTGGTTTCTGGATTATTTCATGAGGTTGATGCTTGTAGACTTGTCCCCATGCCCTTCGAGCTAATTTTCTCCTAAGGACTTGCAATGGATGAAGAGCTTATAGACCCTAGTGGATTATTTTTTGGGAGCTAATTTTACCTTCATCAAATTCTAGATGGTTTTGTTGAGGAACCTTTTAGGCTCCTTAAATTTTTAATAGAAAGGGTTTGCACTTTGGAGGCATGCCTTTAGGAAACTATTGTTGACAAGGCCTATGGTTCCAAAAGGTACAAGATGACACTTTACCCAATTCCCCTCAACATTTCCAACAACCAAGTAACAATGACAAAAAGAAAGGAGCAAGAGGTCCTTACCAACAAATTGGCGTACCTGAGCCTGGTTCTTATTTGTGAAGCATGGAGCTACAACTCGAAAAGGAACCTCCCGATTATAAGGCATGATAGATAGGATTACTTTGAATCAAGAATGAACCAAACCGAAGAGAGGCCAAATTTCTACGTCAACTTAGCCTTCATACCATTTGACTAACCACCATGGCTTGACATTTATGTCAAGATGGCAGAATACCAAAAGAGGCTCCTAATGGGAAAGTCCTCAAATATGCAATTGAAGTGCCTGTGGTTTTCAGAAAGAAAGAGGGTATATTTCTAGAGGTTCTAAGAGTAAATTAAGAACCTCAACGCCATGTATGGGGATGTTCAACCACATGATGAAAGGTTTGACCAAATTTGTGACAAGGAGGCTGACTCCGAGGATAGTAATCCTGAGTCTAATCCAAAAATTGAATTAGAAGAGATTTTTCTCTACACTTCATAGCCTCAGGAGCCCGACATAGGAAAAGGGAAAGGGGTCAAAACAGAAGGAATCACAAGTCAAATCTTTCATCAATGCCCGAGGAAAAGGAAAAAGAACCCAATAGTCCCCAAAAAGGTCTTCTACAATTGTCGAAGTTCAAGTTTCGACGGGATCGACTGCCAAGGGATCTAAATTTTCCAATTTTTCCCATACAAAGAGGAGGCAAGTCTAGGACTTAGTTGGACCCAGTGCATCGGGCACAGGAGAGGAGGAAGTAGAGTCCTCTCCACCAAGATATTTGGCTTCAACAGTTGACCCAGGCAAGTTTTGCTCCCCCTCTTCTTTCTACCTTTGCATCCTTAGTTTTCTGTCAGCGCTTGTTTGTTAAAAAGAGTCCTCCATCCATAGATTTTGATCTTTTCATTCCAAAAAAACCCCTAGCCATATTAAAAAATGAACCCCATGAAGAAACCCCTCGTACCGAGCGAGCATCATCCGCTTTGGCTGCAATTGATTCTTTAATCACCCTATAATGGGCCCTCATTGAAAATGTTGAAGCATCCATGTTTCTAGTCTTACCAAACCCATCTGCTTTCGGGAAAATGTCTCTCTTTACGCCCACTTCCCCTTTCACTCTTATTGGTGTTCCCCCCTCTTATTCTCTATATGGTATCCCACCTTTTTCCATGATAACACTCCCTTTTTCCTCTCTATAATCTCATATAGCCAAAGCTCCTCCTTTTGTCACCCTTTTCAATCTCCCTTCAGGTGCTTCTATTGTTGCATAGAGCATCAACACCCCATACAGTCTCTGAGGTCATTTAGATGCAACGAAGCTAGCTCGACAAGCTAGAAAATAGAAATTATAGATAAAAGTCACAACACAACCAGCTACTTGGAAGATTGAGGCTTGTTTCAATGAAGAGAAAAATTCCTTGTTAATTGCTACCATGAATCCTCTAACATCCAATCTAGAGGGAGAAATGTAGATGGAAGATTGTGACATCAGAGTTGTAGGGATTGACTTAAGGGAAATTCTCCTGTGTGACAAAGTGGTTCTAGCTAAAGCCACTTAGAAAGTAGTCTACACTAATTATGAGAAGCTGGAAAAAAGATTGAAGAAGCATGAGACAAATTTGGAAAATGTAAAAGACATGGTGAATAGGTTGCAGGTAGAAAACAAGGGAAATGATTTGGAGATTGCTCGTGCAAGGCAGTTATAGAGTCAGCAAGGGGAAGCAACTAAGTTGCTTGAGGAGGCCCAAATTGAGTAGAATCAACTTCATGTAGAGGTAGAGAAATTGAAGGATGAGGTTGTTGTTGGATGGAAGACAAGTGTGAAATATCAACACAACTAGGAGAATATGCAGAAGGAATTGGATAGCATCTGATCTTAGGCTTCCAACGATCTATAAAAGGCCCAAGTGAAAAGGAAAAGGGAAAAACAAGAAAAGTAGGAGACCAAGTCTATTTTGTAGATTCACAAAGAAGAGATCGAGAAGCTAAACTCATGGCTCACAAATGGGTATGTGCAGGATCATCATGGAAAAAATAGGCCCCTTAATTGACAAAAATTTAAGAAAATTCAAACTTAGGATACTTGACATAAAATTTGAATAAGTTATCTATATTATTTCAAAAGTATGTAAGAATAGAATTTATAGAAAAATGAATGTAGTTTATAAACTACTCGTTTTTTTTTTTTTTAATCTATTTGGTGAAAATTTGATATTTCAATGCAAGTACTTAAATTTTAGGGTAAAATAAGAAGTAGGTGTCTATCTGACCACCCTAACCACAATAAAATGATAATATTTTTATAATATTTTAGATATAAGTAGAGGACTCATGTCCTTATGTGATGCATATTTTTTGTAATTTTTTTCCAAGTAAATAATTAATTATGAATTTTTTATTACAACTTTTAAAAATATAAAAACTCGTATGTCTAACCACCTTAACTTCAAAACTTCATGAAATTCAATTTTTTTAATCCTATAGGATGCAAAGCATAGAATGTGACACATGTTTCAGATTCAAAAAATGTGATACCGTTTGAAAGCTATAGATGATTTTCAATTAGCCTATCAATCAAAACTTTAGTCGTAATTTAAATAGAAAATGAATAATAATTATTTATTAAATTCAAAGTATAGCATAATTTATATTGGTGGAAAGCTAAGAATCTCCTTTAAAAACCCTTTTCGTTTAATCAATTTTTGTTAAAAATGAAGTCATCAGCCACATACCCTACACATGCCCATCATATTGCCACTTTTTGGCCCATCATGATCTTGCATATACACTTCATATTATATCACATTGTGTTTTCAAACATAGCATAAATCTTAAGTTTTTCATACATAATCAGTCATTTAGATCACTTTATTGCATTTAGTTCATCTCATTTAGCCTTAATAACATCCTACATTTCATAATTTCAATGAACCTAGCTAGCATTTTTGGCCTACCTTTCTCCTTTTAGGTGAAAAAGCCTAGAAGAGTTAGAGAGTCTTGCGGTGCCAAAAAATCTACGGTTCATAGAAGAATAGGGAAATTGTAAAAGAGCTATTAGGAAAACATTTAAGAATCACAGAAAAATGACAGATGATCAAAACCCCACATTAAATAAAACTATAAAATATGTAGAATAGAAGAGGCAAACTACAATATTGAACAGTTTGGTTTGTGGGTGTGGAGGACAGAATATCATAAAACATATTGACACAACACAAGTAATCTATGTAATAGTTGACTTGTCAATTCTATATTCAAGCTACATTAGCTAGCACTAAATATTATAGAAAAATAGGGAAATTGTAAATGAACTATTAGAAAAACATGCATACATACATATATACATATACACATATATATATACATATATATACATACATATATATATATATATATATATATATATATATATATATATATATATATATATATATATATATATATATATATTTATTATTTATATATATATTTATTTATATATATATATATATATATATATATATATACATATATATATACATATATATATATTCATATATATATATATATGTTGGAGTGAAGAAGAAACTAAGAGGGGGGGTGAATCAGTGTCTTAGACAAATTTTTAACTTTTTCCTTGAAAAAAAATGAATAAATTATGCTCTTAATATTTCAATGATAAATACATTCATGAATTGAATGCAATCATTAAAGAACTGAAATAAGAAATATTAACACAAACCAAAGATAATCACAATCATGAAACATTATCACATCAAAACAATGAGACCATAAGACAAAGAATTTGATGAGTGGAAAACCCTCTAGGGATAAAAAAACCACTCCAAAAATGATGCCTCACTAGCTTAATTTGAAAATTTTATGTTTACAATGCCTCACTGGAAATACTATCTCACTAATAGATTTCAAACGCCTCACTGGAAAAAATGGCCTCATTGACCAAAGAATCTCACTGGTTACAAGAATGCCTCATTGGCATACACACATTTGCCTCACTGGCATACAAACATCTGCCTTACTGGTAATGATCAATCAGTCTCACTGACTTGATCATTTTAACTTCATCATACATTTCTCAATAAAGAATTCAACTACAGAGGATCACTCTATTTCTCTACAAATCATATTTCACCTCTAATCTAATACACTTAATATCTTAAAGATTCATCCACTGGAATCTCTAAAATATCAAATATATCAGTTATACACTATGTTTTGCATAATGTTTTGAAAACTTCAATTACAAAATTTTGTTTTCACAGTCAACATGATAACTCTGTTAAAAACACCAAACTTCAGACAGTGATAAATCAATGTTTATATAAACATTCCATGGTGTTCAAGATACTACAAACTGTCATTCATTACAATCATCAAACAAGCCTTAGAAACCAACCTCATAACTACCTGCAAATGTCGAGTCAATGTGGTGCCTTTTAACATCTTTTAAACTGCCTCTTAATCTGCCTTTGACAAGTAACAAAATAATAAACATGTTACTTTTTAATAAACAATAGCAATCATTCTATGGTATTCCAAACTAAGTAAATAATGTGGTCATGATCAACTGCATGCATGTTAAACCAACTGAAACCCATACTCGTACTAGGGCTAAAATACGCTTATACATGATAACACAATCATAGAAACAGGGTATACAAAAACTACCCATATTCGGGTTAAGGTACCTGAAACTTTAAACTAGATGCAAATAGTCTTTCCTTAATACACAGTTAAACCCGAGTGTCAAAGACCCTTTAATGAACAAACCACAGTCTACAAGGATCTTTTCTCAAACACCCTTAACAAAGAAAAATTTGTGATAAAATTAGACTTAACCAATAACAAACAAATTGCATTTTGCAGAATCTGAATAGACTAAAACACCAAGATTTAAACACGAAAGCCTCTTAAGATTGGAGGAGAAAGACATACAACACCTATAGGTTACATTCCTATTGATAGAGACTAAAAAACATTTCTTTTGCAGCCTTCACAAAACTATCAACACTGCCACCATAACCCTAGCTTGCTCATGCCCTAGCTCAAGAGAGCTCTTTGCCTTCAAAGATCCCTTGAAACTATCATTCCTTGGTGAAACCCTAAACTTCCTGAGCCACATGAAGAAATGAAATCATTATGCCATACATTCCCTTGGGCCTGAGAAATTTCCTTTCAACAATATGAGACATGTGCCAATAATAAAAACCTTAAGAGTCTGGTTTGCAAGTCATTTCAACACCTTTATTTCCACTTTATTTTCCATAACCTTTGCCAATATGAATGCCAAGGTGAATAATCACTATAAAGTTATAAACAACATAATGCCTTGTTGATCATTTACATATCCACCTTGTAAAACAAACATGTCTTACCATGAAGCCTCATAAATATACTTTGTTGGTGTGTTCATCATTTAAATGTCTCCTTACAAACAACATAATCAATAAATGATATATATACATCAAGGTTTGTATAATAAAAACCATTCTCATACCTTATAACTCTATAATAATGCTTTTCGAATGGCCCCAAGTGCTCAACTCAAGACTTTAACAATTATTTATGCCTTAGACACAAATCAATGATAACCAAGCTTTTATTACCCGTGACAAATAAAACAATAAAATGAAATTTGAAGAAAATAAGGTGCCTTGTGACCATTAACCACACAAGGAAATGTTAGGGCCATAACCTGCTCATGAAGGTGCTCTCACATACATTCCAGTATAAAACCATGTCAAGTCAACTAATGCATCCATTGTGATGATATAAAACGTTATAATGCATTGTCATACTAAAACTAACCTTTATCATTGTCATACTGAAGCCAAACATCTTTTGTCAACTATCATCAAGTGCCTTTGTGTTTCTTTGACATCAAGGGAAACAACTATGAAAGCCAACAAACACCCCCTTTAGCCTTGATGGAAAAAAACCAAAGCTCTCTCCCCCTTTTTCCATCAAGAGACAAAGCACTGCACAGAAAATAGATGAATCAAATGTAACATAGAAAGAAATGGAACATAGATCATCTAATAGACACTCTATGTGCATCAATAGTGACTAAAATATAGTGGATAAATATGAAGGCTGTAACAACTAATATATGGTTACCAAAAATTTGTAACCTCAAATGTAGAGTCACCCAAACCTTGCGATTGAACACGGATCATGGAACAACAACATTCCAACCATATACCCATGATATACAGCAGCAAAGACAATACATAAGTAATCCTTATAGCCATCATGAGGGGTAACAACTGCATGTTGCCTCATTAAAATCTCATCAACACAAAGTAAGTATCAAGATAATAACAAAAATAATGAGTATGAAGAGTTGTCCCTGCTATCTCTAATGAGATATAAATGCCACAAATATATTTGATACTATTCTGCATGTATGATCACTGAACAAGAAAGCATGAGTATAAAGTATAGTCATCTCATAAACTAGGGATGAAATATGAACAAAGAAGCTCCCCTTGACTAAACACATAGGATGAATCAAAGACTTCAAACCTGTTCAAGCACCTATTATGAAAATTTGAAATCCATGTTACCAAGAAGTTTGTCCATTGCTCAACATCATGAACTAAAGCTTGATCTAACAAAATACCATGGGAATAGAAGGAACAAGTAACAAGCCCAAAATATGAATACCACTATCCAAAATCACCAACTACCATCATGATATCAACTCTGACTGATGGAATCCATGAGCACCAAGAACTTTGATTAACATGTGATCCACTACAACCATGTGCATCCTCAACAAACTACATACAATTCCAGTATCATAACTACTATCAAACAAATGTATCTTTGTTGTAGCAATGTGTGTCTTCAATTAAGAATAATGTCAAAGATGAGTGAGCATAATTGCACTATCAGAAATGAATAATATTGGTAAATCCCTAAAGCCCAAGACATTGTTATAGTTAAATATCATCCCACTCATGTGATCAACACTATCAAGTATAATATGGTTCCCAATACCAAGACAACCTAAGATCATCCTAGATATCCTGAAGTATGATAAAGCATTATTGTATCAACAACTTATACAAATCAAACAACACTAATCTATGTCATCACCTTTATACCTACCACAGTTATACCAAATAAGTATCTCTATACTGTCAAAATAAAAACAACCTGCTAATGTCAAAATACCATAGCAAGTACCGCTATAACACTGAAACTAAACTGTCACATCCAATATCATACATTGTCAAGAAGATGAGCCAATTTAATCTAAAAACTCCTTAATAACACTATCAACTGTCACTGTAATCAAGATATAGAAACATTGGAAATGCATCAAAGAAGATATGTAAATGGAAAAGCATATCACTATCATATGCAAGAATTATACTAATGTTCATTGTCATACTCGCAATATAAGTATATAATGTAATCATATATGCCAATCATGAAAATTAGCCAATATGATGATGCTAAACAAATAAAAAAAATTCATCATGTATACCATGTGTGCCATACCAATTCTGTCATAGACCTATGATCATGTCAATCACCAATAACCATATAGCTATGATACCGAAATACCAAATTGATGGTCCTTTTGTGGCTTGTCATCAAGGATAATAACTAATTGTGAAACAAACTTCCCCTATCTGAATGCACAAGGGAAACAACTAAAATCACTAATCACTGTCCAATGAAATGTCATTATTAAACATTGTACCATCTCCTCTCTTTGTCTTGTCAAGGCCTTTCAATGTCATTTTCCTTTAATTCATTGTTGCAAACCTAGATCCTTGTCAAAAACTATTTCATTGTCACCACAACACTAAAACACTGTGATTTAAAAGACCAAGTCCACAAAAAACTTGTCACAATCTAATATGAGCATTACTGACTATATTAGTTTGAAAAATCACTGCCACCAATTATTAGCACTATACATGTAAATCACTTCCACTAATCTCCAGTAACAAACCTGTACTCTAAATCAACATCTAACACCAACATTGTTTCAATATTCTCAATGAAAAACTAAGCACCATACTTGTTCTATACATGTTATGCTATCAAATCATAATCACCATGAGCTAAATGATGAACAAGTAATGAGCAGAAACACTAGGAAGCAGATGTTGAATCATGTAAACAAGACAATCATATACAAGAGAAATTTTTCTTGCAAAAGTATTCTTTGAGAACTCACAAGGGAGGGACACTCAATAAAGCAAGCATAACAGATCAAAAAAAAAAATAACACCAAAATCACTGTCCTATTAGCATATACATTTACTGTTGATGTTCAAGCAATTGTCTTACTAAGCCTTCTCTTAGAATATTAAGAGTGCATATCTTTATGAAGGTTCATAATATCAGTCAACAAGAGCATAAACCTATTGATTATCAAGTAAAGAACTCATGTTCCAACTATTCTACCAGTAATAAGAATTGTTATGGATGATCAAATTTTAAATCATTGTGGGAGAGTACAAGAATGAGACCTCTTAATTTGAAGTACTAATTGTCATTGCATTGTGCATAAATCTACTCATAACCTTCTTATCTTCTCTAGGGGCTAAAAAAAACAAAAAAACTCTAACCTACTCCACCTTACTTCATGCTTCTTCTTAATTACTCAGAGATGTTTCATGTGCATCATGCACAAGATTAGGTCCTTTCTCTTCTTTTCATTGCTTTCTTTTCCAAATCTTCAAAGGATTTTTCCTTTGTTTAATCGGATCATCTATCTTCTTGTTGTTTTCAGTTAATTTCTTCAACCAACTTCTGCAAAACTTGGCTCTATGTCCAAAACCATTACATCTATCTAGCACATGACTTGATGATTAAAATGATAAGCATAAGTGTTCCTTGACAATTCAAAATCATTCCAACCTTTGTATCCTCCTAGTAACCAACAGTCTCTTTTTATGTGCCCAACCTTATTGCAATTAAAGAAACCATTGATTTGATAACCTAAATAACTACAATCTCTAGCTCTGTGACCATACTTATGACAAACATAGAAATAACCATGAAATTGAGAATAATTATAACTCATTGAATGATATTTCTTTGAGAAACGGCTTGATCTTCTTCTTCCAATATCAACAACATTCTCTTTTTCTTTTTTCTTGGTTTCAATCTCAAGGGTAGCTGAGTGATAATTTAGATCTATCTTCTTTCTTGGAGTCTGTCTAACATTGGACCTTTTTCCATCTTTTGTTGTAAACACTATTTTGTGTTTCGACTCGTCTTGAACTCCAAAAAAAATTCCTATTCATACCCAAAACAAAAAATCTCTTTGTGATGTTTTTGCTTATCCAACATCTCATTTAGCTTGTTGGTACTTTGATCAAAATTCTGATTTTTATGTAACTAAATCTTTACACTTTCAAGATCTTTCCTTAGAACAACTATTTCACCTTCTAAATTTTGGCACTCAACTACTATGGCTTCTAAATTGAACCTAGTCACTTGGGCTATTCTTTTACTTTCTTCATTTTTAACTTTCAGACAAATAATTGACTCATTTGATTTTTCAAGTTTTTCTTTCAAAGAGATAATTTCAGTTTCTAACTTTTTGCAATCATCTTTCTTTTTCTCTAACTAAGATCTTACTTCCTTGTTCACCTTTCAAAGACTCTTAATCTCATCAAGTGCAGAAATAAGTTCTTCCTCAAAAACAATTTCTCCTTCAATACCTGAATCATTCATGTCCACGACAAATTCATCAAGTTATATATTAGACATCTTTTCTTCCACAGGCTATGGATTTTCTTTAGGAATTTCTACTTTTGCAGGTTATGATTTTTCTTTCTTATTCCTATTCCTTCTACTTTTTGCCATATCAGACACAACACTCCAATACCAAGAACCCTTAAACCGATTAGGCTTGTTAAACTCATGCCTGGTCATGTACTAAGCCGGAGTGCCAGAATACACCCAGAGGTGCTTGAATCAATGGTCTTCAGACAAATTTTAACTTTTCCTCTGTAAAAGAATTGGAATACTCTATGCCCTTAATATTTCAACGTGTAGACACCTAAAATGGTTCTAGAGAATCCCACTAATTAAATACTCTAATTTATTTGATTACCAATCTTAAAATCGAATGACTTAGTAAATAAATAGAAATATTTATTTATATTAAGTTCATTATTAATTCTTTCTTATTTTATCATATTATTTCTCTTAATTAAATAAACAACAAAATTAAAACAGTTCCGTTTCCACTCACCAACAATAACTGTTTCAACCCCGTTCTTCAATACTTTATAGGTTATTTAATTATCTCATCATTATTTCTCTTAATTAAAATGAAGATATCTAGAATCTTTAATTTAATTATCATATTCTTTATTTTAATTTAATAAACAACTTTCTATAGTTTGTTTTAGAATTATATGCCCTTTTGCCAAATTTTAAATGAACCAAAAAAATATTTAAATTAATGCAAAATCATTTACCCTATTCACTGTAATTAACAAAATTAGATTTTTTAAATCTAATTAATTAACTCACATTCACGGGAAGAGCTTGGGACAAACCTATAGGAAATCCTCTCAATCTTCTTTCCTCTCATCTTTGTTTAGGTTATCGGGAGGAACAATCCTTCATGATCAGCTCCACCTTCTCATCTCATACCATTCAATTCTCCAGATTGAATCTCAACCTCTGTTGTTTTACCCCTTCACAAATGAGTGCCGTGAAATCTATAAATACAGGTTTCTGGCTACAGGAAAAGGATCCTAATTTGTGCAATCTTACTCTGCAGGTTTTCCAGGCATTCAAGCATTCAAGCAATCAAGGCAATATAAAGCATTCATCCAAAGCATTCATCAAGCATTTTAGTTCATCAATCATGGCTATTTACAGTAGTTTCTTTCTCATAAGTTTTACTATAGAATCATCTTAGTTGCATTTAGGAATCATAATAGCTTAATTCTCATTCTTTAAGTGTCATTTCAACAATCTATTAGCTTATTTAAATCTGAGAGCAAAGTAGATTAGAGAAATCTTTAAAGTTAGAGAGCAATAGGACAGATTTCTGAAGGTTCTGTGTTTAAAATAGTTTAAATCTTTTGAATCTTTGATGCAATGTCTTATTTAGAAGTGTAGATGCATATTAATTTGTCATTCATTCATACCGTGATAAATACATTCATGAATTGAATGCAATCATTAAATAACTAAAATAAGAAATATCAAAGAAAACCAAATATCATCACAATCATGAAACATTATCACATAAAAACAATGAGACAATAAGACAAAGAATTTGATGAGTGGAAAACCCTCTAGGGATAAAAAAACCACTCCAGAAATGATGCCTCACTAGCTTAATTTGAAAACTTTATGTTTACAATGCTTCATTGGCAATACTATCTCACTGATAGATTTCAAATGCCTCATTGGCAATAAAACAATGTATCACTAGAAAAAATGGCATCACTAACCAAAGAACCTCACTGATTACAAGAATGCCTCACTGGCATACACACATTTTCCTCACTGGCATACAAACATTTGCCTTACTGGCAATGATCAATCTATCTCACTGACTTGATCATTTTAACTTCATCATACATTTCTCAATAAAGAATTCAACTACAGAGGATCACTCTATTTCTCTACAAATTATATTTCACCTCTAATCTAATACACTTAATATCTTAAAGATTCATTCACTGGAATCTCTAAAATATCAAATATATCAGTTATACACTCTGTTGTGCATCATGTTTGCAAAACTCCAATTACAGAATTTTGTTTACACATTTAGCATGATAACACTGTTAAAAACACCAAACTTCAAACAGTGATAAATCACTGTTTATATAAATATTCCATGGTGTTTAAGATACTGCCAATTGTCATTCATTACAATCATCAAAGAAGCCTTAGAAACTAACTTCATAATTGCCTGCACCCATCGAGTCACTATGGTGTCTTTTAACATCTTTTAAACTGCCTCTTAATCTTCCTTTAACAAGTAACAGAATAATAAACATGTTGCTCTTTAGTAAACAATAGAAATCTTTTTGTGGTATGCCAAACTAAATAAAGAATGTGGTCATGATCAACTATATGTATTTTAAACTAACTGAAACCCATACTCGTACTAGGGCTAAAAGACGCTTGTACATGATAACACAATCATAGAAAAGAGGTATACAAAAAATACCCGTATTCGGGTTAAGGTAAATGAAACTTTAAACCAGATGCAAATAGTCTTTCCATAATACACAGTTAAACCCGAGTGTCAAAGACCCTTTAATGAAGAAACCATAGTCTACAAAGATATTTTCTCAAACACCCTTAACAAAGAAATATTTCTGATAAAATTAGACTTAACCCATAACAAACAAATTACATTTTGTAGAACCGGACCAGACTAAAACACAAAGATTTAAGCACGAAAGCCTCTTAATAGTGGAGGACAAAGACTGACGACACCTGTAGGTTACATTCATGTCGGTAGAGACTGAAAAACATGTCTTTTACAGCCTTCACAAAACTATCAACACCAGTGCCATAACCCTAGGTTTCCTGTGCCCTAGCTCAAGAGAGCTCTTTGTCTTTAAAGATCCCTTGAAACTATCATTGTTTGGTGAAACCCTAAACTTCCTGAGCCACATGAAGAAATGGAATCATTATGCCAAACATTCCCTTGGGCCTGAGAAATTTCCTTTTGACAATATCAAACATGTCCCAATAATAAAAACCTTAAGAGTCTTGTTTGCAAGTCATTTCAAAACCTTTATTTCCACTTTATTTTTCATCACCTTTGCCAATATGAATGCCAAGGTGAATAATCACTATAAAGCTATAAACAAAATAATGCCTTGTTGATCATTTACATATCCACCTTATAAAACAAACATCATGTCTTACCATGAAGCCTCATAAATATACTTTGTTGGTGTGTTCATCATTTAAATGTCTCCTTGTGAACAACATAGTTAATAAATGATATATACATCAAGGTTTATACAATAAACACCATTCTCATACCTTATAACTCTATAATAATGCTTGTCAAATGGCCCCAAGTGCTCAACTCAAGACTTTAACAATTATTTCTACTTTAGACACAAATCAATGATAACCAACCTTGTATTACCCATGACAAATAAAACAACAAGATGAAATTTGAAGAAAATAAGGTGCCTTGTGACCATTAACCACACAAGGAAGTGTTAGCCATAACCTGCTCATAAAGGTGCTCTCACATACATTCCAATATCAAACCATGTCAAGTCAACTAATGCATCCATTGTGATGATATAAAACATTATAATGCATTTTCATACTGAAACCAACCTTTATCATTGTCATATTGTTCAAAACCAAACATTTGTCATCAACTATCATCAAGTGCCTTTGTGTTTCTTTGAAATCAAGGGAAACAGTTGTGAAAGCCAACAATATATATATATATAAAACAGAGGCAGAGGCAACGATTTTTACAATAGCTTGCTATCAAACCAGCACCACAATGGCTCTTTTGACAATGCAACTCAATCAATATATTTATCCATTACTCAAAGCATACCTGGGTATGCGTGATCATCAAGCGGGAAAACAACCTTTAAGCGGCAAAAAATCGCAGTAACCGTGAGTTGGGGAACTCTGATCGCAGTACCCCAACAAGTTATCCAGGTATTTCAAAATATAAGAATATAATCTTTAGAAAATTGAATTTAGTTTCTAAACTACTAGGTTTATTTAATTATATATATATATCTATTTGGTGAAAATTTGAAATTTCAATGCAGTAGCACTTAAATTTCGGGGAAAAAATAAGAAGTAGTAAGTTCAATTCCTGACCACCCTAACCACAATAAATGATAATATTTTTATAATATTTTAGATATAAGTAGAGATGGTCTCATGTCCCAAGGTAGATGTGTACATTTTTTGTGTTTGTTTCCAAGTAAATACTATTAATTATGAATTTTTTATTACAACTCTTTAAAAAATATAAAATCATAAGGTTCCGACCACCTTAACTTCTATTCAAACTCATGAAATTCAATTTTTCTTTTTTTTTAATCCTATAGTATGTGAAGCATACAATGTGACACATATTTTGGATTCAAAAAATGTAATACTGTTTGAAAGCTATAGATTTTTTTCAATCACTCTATCAATCAAGACTTTAGTTGTAATTTGAATAGAAACTGAATAATAATTATTTATTAAATTTAAAGTAAAGTATAATTTATATTGGTGGAAAGCTAAGAATCTCTTTAAAAACTCCTTTTCATTTTCATCAATTTTTGGGTAAAAAGAAAGTCATCACCACATACCCATCATATTGCCACTTTTTGGCCCATCATAATCCTACACATAACCACTTTCCCAATAATAATAATACATATATATACATACATATATATATATACAATATGTATATATATACATATATATATATATACACACACACACACACATATATATATATACACATATATACATATTTTGGGGTCTGAGGAAATATAATACCTATGTAATGCTTGGTTTGTCAATTCTAAATTTGACCACATTATCTAACACTAAATATTATAGAGAAATAATAGGAAATTGTAAAAAGAACTATTAGAAAAACATACATACATACATACATATATACATACATACATACATATATATACATACATACATATATATATACATATACATACATATACATATATATATATACATGTATATATATCTATATATATATATTTATACACACACACACACACACACACATATATATATATGTATATATATATATTATGTATATATAATTTGTACAATTAATAGATTCCAGAGCACAACAGTCTCAAAACCCTCCAATCTAGACTATAAAATAGAGATGGAGGCAACAATTTTTACAATAGTCTTCTACCAAACCAAAACCACAAATCCTCTTTCAACAATGCACCTTAATCAATATATTTTCTCGCACATTTCAGAGTATACTTTCCCATACATACAGATATATATAATATATATACATATATAGATACATATATATACTTTGTGCATCTTTGGTGTTATACGCATTTTGTATCTTTCTGATAGATTTAATTTAAAATCCTTACAAAGAGAATGGTATAGAATGTGAACGGTATGTGAAAATTAATGCTTCGAGACATAGACAGATACATATACATATATATATATTGAAGAAAGATAGAGTAATTGTGTAAGAGGTATTAGAATAACACTTAACATCCACTAAACTAATAGAGACAAAATTTAATTGAAGAATAAACAAAGCATACATATATGCATATGTATATGTAAATGTATCTATGCATATACAACACATTCTCGATGGAGGGTGTAACGAATGGAAGGTACAATGCATTTTTTGAAGGAGAGTGTAATGTTTTTGCTACCTATGCTTATGCATGTTGTTCCTTTCTTCATTACACCCTCCATCTAAAATAAATTCACTTTTTTTATTACATATGCATATATACATATACATATACATATACAAATAGAAGACACAAACTTCGATAATAAACAGTTTATTATGGGGAACAGAAAAAAAAGAATATCATGAAGAAAAATTTATTATGGGGAACTTCAAATAGATGAGGAAAAATGAATACCATGAAACATATTGATATAATACATATAAAATGTTTCATCCAGACAAAATAACCATGGAAATTAACAATTTTCTATAAGGAGCTTCAAACAGATGAGGAAAAAAGAAATTCATGAAACTTATTGGTAAAAGATAAGCAGCCTATGTAACAGTTGTAAGAGGTGTTAGAATAACACTTAAGAGTTAGACGTAAATGAAAGATGAATGGAAACCCACATTAAATATAACTCGTAAGGCCAATGGGTAGCAATAATCTCTACAAAAATAGTATAACACCACAGACTTAATTGAAAATTTGAGCTACATTGCCTGACACTAAATGAAGAATAGTTTGTTGTGGTGAACTTCAAATAGATGAGGAAAAAAGAATATCATAAAACATATTGATACAGTACATATAACATGTTCCATCCATACAAGATAACCACGATAATTTACAGTTTGTTATAAGGAGCTTCAAATGGATGAGAAACAAGAAATATCATGAAGAATAGTTTATTATGGGGATCTTCAAACATATGAGAAAAAAACAATATCATGAAACATATTCATACAAGAAAGATGAACTTAAAGCCACATTAAATATAACTCCTAAAGCCAATAGGTAGCAATAATTTGTGCAAAATGGGTATAACGCAATAATCTGTCCAATATGTTTATGCTTTCATACTAACCCTCTGCATATGTGTGTGTGTGTGTGTTTGTGTGTGTGTGTGTGTGTGTAATTACTCTTATGCTAATCTACAATTACTCTTATGTTAATGGGTATAACGCCAAAGATGCATAGAGATAACTAAAACAATAAACCAAACGAAAGAATGAATATTTAACTACAATTGCTCCTAAGGTAATGGGTATAATGCCAAAGATGCACAGAGATAACTACAAACAATAAATGAGGGGCAAAAAAATTACTAACCTTAACCAAATTTTTTGACAAAAGAAAGATGATTTAACTACCGGTTCCATCCAAACAAAATAACCATGACAATTAACAGTTTCTTATAAGGAGCTTCAAACATATGAGGAAAAAAGAAATTCATCAAACATATTGTTACAAGACAAGTAGTCTATGTAACAGTTGTAAGAGGTGTTGGAATAACACTTAATAATCAGATGTAAATGATAGATGAACAGATACCCACATTAAATAGAACTTGTAAGGCCAATGGGTAGCAATAATCTCTACAAAATGGGTATAATGCTACAAACTTAATTGAAATTTTGAGATACATTACCTGGCACTAAATGAAGAACAATTTGTTATGGGGAACTTCAAACAGATGAAGAAAAAAGAATATCATGAAACATATTGATACAAGACATATAACGTATTCCATCCAAACAAGATAATCACGAAAATTAATAATTTGTTATAAAGAGCTTCAAACAGATGAAGAAAAATTAATATCATGAATAATTACTCCGATGGTAATGGGTATAACACTAAAGATGCATAGAGATAACTATAAACAATAAATGAGGGACGTAAAAATTACTAACCCTAACCATATTTTTTGATGAAAGAAAGAAGATTTAACTGCAATTTCTCCATCCATACAGAGCCATAAATAATATCATGAATAATTACTCCTATGGTAATGGGTATAATGCCAAAGATGGATAGAGATAACTACAAACAATAAATGAGGGGAAAAAAATGACTAACCCTAATCATATATTTTGATGAAAGAAAGAAGATTTAACTACAATTTCTCCATCCATATAGAGCCATAATCTCTTTGAAGTCTCCAAAATTGGTATAACGCCAAAGATATAAACATATAACAAGAAGACATGAATAATAAATTAATCATTTATGCAAAATACCCATGTAAAATGACTTACAGATTCTGGAGAACAAGAGTTTTAAAACCCTCCAATCTGCTATAAAATAGAGCCAAAGCCGATGAATTTTAGAATAGTCTGCTATCAAACCAACCACGAAGCTGAAGGCAATGATTTTTACAATACTCTGCTATCAAACCAACAACACAATGGCTCTTTCGCCAATGCAACTTAATCAATACTGCATTTACTTCATTTTCCACCATCGTACAAGAACCGTAGGATGCATTAACCCTCACATGAGCAAACACTTACCATTCTTCTTCCACATATCAAGGCAACCAACTCCACCACCACCTACCCACATAATTAGCAAGCTCCACATCATCATAAAAAACCCTGGGGAAGTCATCATCGACTAGAAGATCTCTGGCACCGACAAATCCTATTCATGATTGGGCTAATGAAAATCCTAGCGAAAACTTCAAACAAATAGCCTATCGGCTAATTACTTGAGATGGAAACCTCCTTGTAAGAATGGCTTTATGGACTTGGGAAAATATTTTTAGATATCCATCTCAAGCATGTAGATGGTATATATATATATATAGGGTTCCACCTTTCAGGAGATGGAACAAGGGGTTTGATGCCTATTTCACTCTTAGTTCATTAGGAAACCCTAGAGATCCCTCAACCAAGTGACTCAATTGAGGGAAGGTCTACTAGGTGGTTTCCTTAGGTGTTATTAAAAGGGGGTTCACCACTAAGCGAATGCTTAGAAAGAAGGATTTATGCAAACATGAATAAATTAAACCTTAGAAGCCTAGAATATGAAATCAAATAGCAAAACAAAAAGATACAAAAAAGTAGTTGGTGAATCATAGATGACTAAGCAAGGCCTAAAAACACTAAAATTTATTGTTTGGATGTGTACTGGGACTCATACGCCAGATTGGTCGATTTAGTCCTAGTCTAGGGTTTCCTGAAAAGGTCTAGAATCTCCTGGTGACTAATATGGATCTACAAAAGGTAAAAAAAAATGGTGTATTGGGACTTATATGCCCAAACTATTGCAAAGTGTTCAAGGAGCATAATTTTGAATTGAAACTTGCTTAGCCTCTGAAGATGGATTAAATAAGTACTTTCCCACTGGTTTCATGCAAATAGGTTGGATATCTTGCTCTGTATCTAAATTTCCATAAGCCTTGACAACATTTTATGATAACTATGACAATTTTTACAACTTTGCAATTTTGGTACTTTTGAAGGCTTCCAATCCACTTTTTCTTCAACCTATAAACCTGCAACATACAAAGAGAGAGAAAAGGTGTTGTTTTGTTAGGAAATGGGTATTTTCCTTGGTCAAACCCTATTTTGGTAATAAAACCTTAATGATAAATGAAGCATGAATGAAATGAAACATTAAAAATAAGATGAAACAATAGAATCTTGTTTGAAACCTTGTAGATCTGCAAACAAGCATGAAGTGTCCTTAATAAATGTAGATCTTGCTCATGATTCTTGATGAAAGATAATGCCTTAGAATACTTGAATTGATCTTGAATAATACATCACAACATTATCTCAAAACCACATGTATGATGCATCAATATTTTGACATGATAATGGACATTTGATTCCTATAACAATCTTCTACAAATATTCCCTTGAATTCCTTCTTGAATGCTCTTGAATACTCTATGATGCTCTTGTGAAATCTTAGGATTCTTGACTCAAAATTTCTAGATGACTTGTAAACTTGCTTAGGTGAAATCATGTGAAATACGCTTGTATTTATACTTTTTTATGCCAAATTTCCTAATATTATAACACTAGAAGCCAGTTCATTAGATCTAGGATAATAAAATCTCACCAAGGAATTTGATTTAAAATAGGTACAATTCAAAGTGGCACCCATACACCAATTGGGGCGTATGAGTTCCAGTAGCTAAAACCTGATACACATATTTCTAGGAGTGTCTTGTTCAATGTGCAATTTGAAATTAGGTCTGAAGACCTAGGTGGGACTCATACACTCAAGGTGGTGTATGAGTCCCTGATCACTATATCTGGAACACACAACCAAAAACATTGAATTATGGTTGGTTATTTGCTAAGAGTTGAGATTATCCATAGAAAAATGCATTTAATTAGGCTTATGGATACAAAATAGGACCAAATAAGGCATAAAGAAGCCAAATTTTAGCAAGGAGGGCCCAAACAAGTGTGAAAATGTAAAGGGATACATTTTTCTACAGTACAATATATGTATATATTTATAGTGTAGAAAAAAGTATCCCCTTTTCACACTTAATTTGGGAATAATTAATGATAAAATGAGCTTAATTATGCTTTAATTTAGTGTTGTAATATGTTTTTCATGTTCACATTAAGTTTAGGGCCCTTTTTAATAAAATGGACTTAATTGTGCCTTATTTTTGGTGTTGTAAAGTGTACCTTTACACTTTCACATTAATCTAGGGCTTTATTAATTGATTGAGGTTAATTTTCCTTAATTGGCCATTTTTATTCAAATCCAAGCCTAATTAAAGTAAAATTTTGAGGGATAAAACCCAATATTCATAAATGCCATTTCACAACACTTAACTGTGGAAAATGTGTTTTCTAAGTAAGTGACCTAGGACCCATTTGCCATAGGGAAAATGGGTACTCACTTAGACCTATGACCCTAATTTTACATAATTTTTAACATTGTCTGATGTGTGTCTTAGGTAAGTGGCCTAGGACCCATTCAACCTATGGAAAATGGGTCCTCACTTAGACCTAGGACCCCCCTTTGGAATATGTTTTTGGCAATATTTTAATGATTTCAAATCTATAATTCTTGATGTCAGCTTGTGATATTTGAATTTAAAAAAATTTAGTGTTAAGATATGTATAAATACAAGGTTATTTCACTTAGTTTCCCCCCCTTTCAATTTTAATTCTTCAAGTATTCTAGCAAATTTATGAGCAAGTGTGATCAAGAGCATTCAAGAGTATTTTCAAGGCATTCAAGGGAAGATTTGAAGAATATTATTACAATAATCAAGATTCATTTCATCATGTCAAATATTTCTTGCATCATGCATGTTCTTTGAGCTAATATGTTGATGTAGTGTTCAAGATCAATTCAAACATATTCATGACGTTATCTCTAATCAAGTTTCATGATCAATATCTACATTTATTGAATCCACTTTATTTTATTTTGTAGACTTCTACTCCAAGGTTCAAACAAGGTTTGGTGAGTTATTACATAGATTTGTTCATCCATCATTCCTTTCATGCTTTTATTAATTTCAAGGTTTGATTATCAAAATGGGGTTTGACCAAGGAAAACCCCCATTCACCTAACAAACAACATTTTTCTCTCTTTGATGTGTGATTACAGATTTTAGGTTGAAGATCATTTGAAGAGAAAAATTGAAGAAAGTTGTAAAGTTGTCAAAGTTGCAAGAATAATTGTCAAATCATGAACACTCTTCTACAAGATTTATTTTTGTTTTTCTAACACTAAACAATTGAAATCTAGGAGTGCAGATTGAGTGGAAGAGAAACCAGAATATTTTCCAGGGGCCTTATCTAGGACCCATTCACCATAGGGAAAATGAAGGTGTATCATAAAAAAATTCCTAAAATGATTTTATCCTTACATTGGCATATGAATTAATTGTACATTGAATCTCTTTATATACCAGGATAACAATAAGTCACACAAAGTACCAAGTTACCTCCCAATGGTTGGTCAAAAAGGGTGAGAGTTAACAATTTTAAATTTAATTTTTTTTTATAACTTGATTGTGAGTGTTGCACGATTTACCAAATATAGTGAAACATGAATCTCTAGATTTGAGACAAAGAAGTGTAAGTTTGGGTTGATAATGAGGCACATATATGATAATAAGTACAAATGAGTCTAAGATAACATTGAATGTCTAGAAATATGTGAAATTATTTGGGAATGAGCCAAATTAGCATAATAATTGTAATGCCCAAAAGTTATAGACTCAAACAAAGACAAATTATAGCACTTTTTTTATGACAAGCTACTAAAATGATCACCATGATTGACATGGTAGCATTCTATACACATCAAATGACATTGCATGTGCAACATCACTGTTAGCATGTCATCCAAGAGTGGGGAATAGGAAGAACACAAGAGTAGGTGTGTAGAATCCATCATGCACACCTTGAATGATGATAGTCAATCTTAGGAGGGTGCAGGTGTCCTTCCAAGAATACCCCAATGAGAATTTGGACAAGGGTTAACTCTTGAAGGGATCACTAGGTGGTAGAGGAAAGGTTATGCCATTGAGGTGAAAACCCAATGAGTAAGCCCATCTTAACTAGTCTAAGTCATCTTTTACCATATTGGATATCCTTAACTAAGTTAACATAGATTACATTAAGACTTAACGATAATAAAAGATCTAGTCTTCTTAAGGAGACAACATTAGGTTCACTTATGAGGAATACTAGATTCTATGACCAACTAATTCCTATGGAAAAAATGATGCCCACGATACTTACCAATCTTACTAGATAGCTCCCCCTTGATTGTAATGAAGAAGCCCTAGGTTTAAAATTTAACTAAAAATGGTTTTAAAATAAAAAAGAACTTAATTTTGGATTTTGCATATCTATTAACTTAGTTGTCTTTCTAATTTTTGAATAATAGTCATTATATACACATATATTGTACATATATATGTATATAATAATTAATATTATGACTTTCTAATTTATATTTCAATCCAAACATATTATATAAATTTCCCTAGATCCCCTTTGATAAAACATTGATGCAGGAGCATTCGGGTTCATAGGAAATCATGCATCGCCCAAAAAAATGCATTTATGTTTCTCAATTTTGGTGTGCATTTTGGTTTAAAATGGTGTTCTTAAAATCTCTTAGCATTAAATAAAATATCTCATTTGTTCAAATTTTCAAAATTGGAGTTTCCACACTTATGTAGTTTTGCCCACTAGGGAAACAATTTACAAAAAAAAAAAAATTCAAAATTGGTGAAGTATGGAGAAAAATCCTTTGAAGGGGATAATATTAAAGGTGTTTCACTCACATTCATGAATTTTTTGTGGAAAAATTTGTCATGGTTTGAGAGATATTAATATGTCAGTGAGTTTACAACATTTTTAATTTATGAAGATTCGTAAATGCTAGAGAAAATTCCTTTTAGGGGAAGCTTAAGGAGGTCATTATACATGTCTTGGAAATTTTTCATGCAAAAAAAATCTTTTGGAAAATAGTTATGAGAAAAAAAAATCAGCCTGTACAATGCACTTTGCCTCAGTTGCATAAAGGATTTATATATATATATATCACGCACTCAAAAGTATTATTGGAGGGATTTTAATTTTTTTAATATTGTATTTGAAATATCAATTTGGTTGGAGGCGTTTTCATTCTAAGAATGGGTATGTGCAGGATCATGATGGGCCAAAAGTGGCAATATTATGGGTATTTGTAGGGTATGTGGTGAAATTTTTTTTAACCCAAAATTGATGAAACGAAAAGGGTTTTTAGAGGAGATTCTCAGCTTTCCACCAATATAAATTATGCTTTAATTTGAATTTAATAAATAATTATTATTCATTTTCTATTAGAATTATGACTAAAGTTACGTCGATAGGTTGATTGAAAAGCACCTATAACTTTCAAACTTTATCACATTTTTGAATCAAAACATCGTCACATTCTATGCTTCACATACTATAGGATTAAAAAAGGAAAATTAAATTTCATGAAGTTTTGACCAAGTTAAGGTGAGTCGGACATACAAATTTTATTTTTAAAAGTTGTAATAAAAATTCATAATTAATTATTTACTTTGGAAAAATTACAAAAAAATATGCATCACATCAGGACATGAGTCCTCTACTTATATATAAAATATATAAAATATTATCATTTTATTATGGTTAGGTCAGACGGACACCTACTTCTAATTTTTTTCCACGAAATTTAGAGTACTCTTGCATTGAAATTTCAAATTTTCACAAATGATTTTATTTTTTTAAATAAACCTAGTAGTTTAGAAAATACATTCAAACAGATTTTATTCTTACATATTTTTGAAATAATATAGATAACTTATTCAAATTTTTACGTCAACTTGCCTAACACTAATTTTTTCTAAATTTTTTGCCACTTAAGGGCCTGTTTTTTCCATGATGATCTTGCACATACCCAAACCACATACATGAGGAGAAATGGAAGGTTTTTGAATACCCTTCAATGGCTCATATGGGAATTTGAAAAGAAGTTGCAGATTAGGGAAGTGAATAGAAAAAGGAAAAGAAACTGTTGCTATAGATTTGAGGTAGATTTCTTCGAGGGAAATTGAGAGATCTCGACTAATGAGAGGGGCTTGTGAAGGAAAGTTGTTGTGAGAGTGTGAGAGCAAAGAAAGGATATTTTTGTATAGTTTGAGAGGCCATGAAAGGCCAAGTTTGTTGAATATTTTTATGATGTTATATTTTATGTAATTTTTTGTTGATTTCAATAAAAGGAAGCATGTGTTTTATTTGCAATCTATTTGAAATCTATTTGAAATCTATTTTTGTGAGTTGTGAGTGTGTGTGTTTGGTAGAGGGAGATCCTCCTACATCAATTAGTATTAGATCGGGTAATCCTGGGTGTGGAGAGGATTCACCAGGACCTATGGGTGGAAGTGTGAATAGATCACCGACTGTGAGGTAGTTCGCACCATAAAATAAGTGTGAAGTGGTAGAGAGGAAGCTCGTGAGGGTTATTGCAGGTAAGAGGAGTCCTGAGCAATGAGAGAGATTGAAGCCAAAAAGAATTTTTTTTGAAGATTGATTGTGATGGTAGATTGCATGAGGTGAGATTGCAGCAACAAGATGGGATGGGTAGTGAGGATACCCATACAAATACTATTTTGGGAGTAGTATTCAGAGAATGTGGAGGATGAAAAGTTTGAAAAGATTGAACAATTTTTTTGTGAAGAAGTAGGAAAGATCCAAATGAGGATAGAGAAGTTGGAGAAGAATATTGACAAGACTGAGAGGAAATTGATAAAGAGGAGTGAAAAGAAGAGTGAGGACAACAACCCAAGATGGAAAGAGGAAGTTGTAGCCCCTATCAAATAAGTTATAGTCAAGACGTGCCATGAGGAAGGAATGGGGGAAAAGGAAGAAAAGAAGGAGGTGAGTAGTGAATAGGTTGCAATGGATGGCGAAGAAGATTTGTTAGCACAAAGTTTGGAAATTGAGGAAGAATGGATGTCAAAGTTCATTGTTGCAGCAAAGGGACATGAACAAAAGGTTGCAGCTAACAAGGATGTGGAAGATGTCACAGTGAAATTCGATGTTGCAGCTACAAATGAAGATGAGGTAAATCAAATTTGTGATGTTATTTTATTTTTAGATGTGGTAGTAGAAGGAGAGATGGATAGAAAGAAAGAGTATGTTGTAGATATTGCATGGTTGTGTGTAGAAATGGTAGAAGATGTTGCAGGTTGTTTTTGGTGGAGGTGGAAGGTTAGAGGTGGGTTTGAACCCATGATGGAGGAGAAAAGAGTGTAGAGTATTTGGCGATGGAGTTTGGTCTCTAGTGTACATGAGTCCATGAGGGGGAAAGGAGGAAGATGTAGTGTTGCTAGAGGGAGGTAGTGTGTGTTTCGACACGATGTTGGAAAAAGCAGAAGAAAAATTTATCTTGAGCACTTGGACAGTGAAGGAGTTTGTTGTAGGTTGATGGAAATGTGGAAGTGTAGTACAACTACTCAAGTCCACAATTGTGAGCTTATGCTCACAATATTTCTACCTGGTGTGTCTGATGGAGGAGCATCCGAGTTCATAGGCAATCCTGCATCACCCAAAAAAAATCATTTGATTTTCTAAATTTTGGTGTGAATTTTAGTTTAAATTGGTGTTCTTGGCATTTCTCAACATTATAAAACATCTCATTTGTTCAAATTTGCAAAATTGGAATTTCCACATTTACGTAGTTTTGCCCATTAGTGAAAAATTTTACAAAAAAAATAGTTTTTCAAAATTGGTGAAGGTTGAAGAAAAATATTTTGGGAGGGATAATATTAAATGTGTTTCACTCACATTCATGAAGGTTTTGTGGAAAATTCTTCTTGATTTAAGAGATATTAATATGTCAGTGATTTTATGACATTTTTTAATTTCAGAAGATTCATAAATGTTGGAGAAAATTCCTTTTAGGGGAAGCTTAAGGAGGTCATTATACATGTCTTAGAATTTTTTCATGTAAAACAAAGCTTTTGGAAAATAGCTATGGAAAAATTCATTTTTTATCCTACTCGATGCACTTTTCTGCAATTGCAAATTGTAAAGGATTTAAAAAAGAAAAAGTTATATATGCAAACTCAAAGGTATTATTGGAGGGATTTTAATTGTTATACTATTAATATTTTGACATATCAATTTGGTTGGAGGAATTTTCATTGTAAGCGCCACATACATGAAGAGAAATGAAAGGTTTTTGAAAACCCTTCAATGCCTCATATGAGAATTTTAAAAAAAGTTGCACATTGGGGAAGTGAATAAAAAAATAAAAAAAATGTTGTTGTAGATTTGAGGAAGATCTCTCCCAAGGAAATTGAGAGATCTCAACTCATGAGAGGGGCTTGTGAAGAAAATTTGTTGTGAGGATGTGAGAACAAAGAAAGGAGGTTTTTATAGAGCTTGAGAGGCCATGAAAGGCCAAGTTTGTTGCATATTTTTATGATGTTATATTTTATGTAATTTGTTGTTGATTGCAATAAAAGGAAGCATGTGTGTTATTTGCAATCTTTTGAAATCTATTTTTGTGAGTTGTGAGTGTGTGTGTGTGTGTGTGTGTGTGTTTGGCAGAGGGAGTTCCTCCTGCATCAAACATTATCTAGTTATCATGCCCATCTTAGTATGACTTATTTATACCCTTTCATATAAGGTAGTTAATTAAGGATCAGACAAAAGGATCTATGTGAATACATTTATAAAATAATATAATAATTTAGTAATGAAATGAGCTATTATGAATTCCTCCATTACTATTACATATAATGTAATAATTGATTCAAGCTCTTACCCCCATTAAATTACCTTGGGTATATATATATATATATATATATATATATATAATATAAAGTTTATATACTTTATATTATATATATAAATTATATATATATATAAACTTATATATATATATATATATATATATACATATATATATATATATATATATATACATATATATATACATATATATATACATATATATATATATATACATATATATATATATATACATATACATATATATATATATACATATATATATATATATATATATATATATACATATATATATATAGCTTTACTTTACTTTAATATTTTTATTAGAATCTCGACGATTTAAGGATTCCATAAATCGTTGCTTAAGGGATGGTTAGGGTTTACACTAGCATCTTGTCCCTCTCCATGAACTTGATGTTGAGCATGTAACCTAGGGTAGTGGCAATAACTCAGCTCGAGGCATAGCACCCTTATCCCACAAATTTCTTGCTGAAGTGGGGTTTTGATTTTATTTTTCATAACTATGCATGTTGTTTTTCTTTCATACACAGTTTTGTGGAAGACACAAAGTTATAAGTCTGAAGGCATTTGTGTTTATTTTTTGAATTGTTCTATCATTTTTTCTTTAACGCCATACCCAAGCCACAATTGAGTACGATGAAGGTGTGGCTTCTTGCAAGAGTCATGACGGATGGGAGGATCCCCATGCCATGTCACCTACCCAACCATACAATAGATCTCGACCCTCATAGATGAAAATGACATTAAAAAAACCATTTAATAATTCTTTTCTTCTCTTCCCATTCTATTCATCAAGATATTTTAGATATTATTTTTAAAAGATATTATCTTAATTCAAAAATATATTTTAAAAATAAATAAATTTTAAAAATAGAATTATGAAAATAATGAATGGTGGTTTTTTCAAAAGTAATTAAAAGTTATATACATAACTAGAACTCTTAAATAAATAGAACAATTGTAAATAAATATTTTTCAATATTTTATAAATACAACTATTTAGAATATTTATATTAAATAATAATTATCTTTTAACAAAAACAAAATCATTCCCACAAGATTAATGAATTTATTAAATTTTTATTTTGCTTGCTTTTAATATACCAAAACTATTAGCATCCAACAACATATGCAACATTGAGGACATTGGTCAACATCATATAATAGTGAGTAAAGACATCTCTTGGCAACTATGGTCCAAGCTTGGAATTTGACGGTCACCTCTACCTATCAAATGTTTTTTTTATGATGACCTAGTCATTTAAATGCCTTTCATTTTACATTATAAAAAATATATAAATTCTCAAAAAATGTTTAATTTATGAAAAGAATTATATAATAATTTTTTCTTCTCACTATTGCAAAACTTCAAGTTTCAAATATACATTAGAATAGAAAAAATAATGAAAATGATTTTTTTTATTACTAGTAAAATGACTATGTAACAGTCAAACTATTGGGCAGAAACTAAAGATTTAATTTACACCAAAAATGGCGTCCCGAGCTTCTAATAGAAACCCTACTCTGGCGATGTCTCGTGCTTCTTTGGTGTTGGGTGTTGGCGCTGGCATTAGTGGTGGGGATGGCTCCCAGAATGTTGGCGGTGGAGCATCTACTACGAAAGACTCTGGTACGGGGCGTGGTGGAGGTCGTTACAGGGGCAGCGACCATATGGCTAAGGTTAGGACTATTGTGTGGCTCCGGTCTGGGAGGGCGATGACAAGAGGGTTCATCCCTGTCTCCAATGCAGTTTCAGTGGATCTGAAGGTGGAGATAGAAGAGGAAATAGAGGAGAATGTTTCTAAGCTTTCCAAGACTGGAGTGATTTGTCGATTCAAGGGCTTTTGGCCTAACCTCCCACAGCTGCACTCTTGGATTTCCAATGAATGGCAGCCTCTAATCTCTGGTAAAATTCTTATTTTCCCCATGGCTATAGGTTTTTTGTGGCTAAGTTTGACAATGCTCAAAACATAAACATTATTCTTTGTGACAATTTTTTTAGCTGGGAGAATAAATTTCTATTGATGATTAAGCCTTGGCACGCTGATTTCAACCCTACTTTTGAAACTTTTAGCAAGATCCTGATTTGGGTTCGGTTGCCTTACCTTCCCCTCCACTTATGGATTGACCCCCTTTTGGAAGAAGTGGGTGATGTCCTAGGTGATTTTTTGTTGGTAGATGCTGCAACTTCTCACTTACTTCATTCCACCTTTGCCCAAATTTTGGTTGAAATGGATGTTTCAAAATGGCTGCCTGCTAAAATTTTAATTAAAAATTAAGGGTTCTTGGATCCAATCCTTGGACTATGAAGGGATTCCCTTCTGTTGTAGAAGGTGTTTTAAAACAGGTCACGCTGATGCACAATGTGGTTTCGAGAAAAATTCTTCAACTTCTTGGTGGAAAGGTGTCTCTCAACAGCATTATACAGTTGAGAAGAAAGTTGATCAAAATAGGAGCTTTTCTGAGCCGGTTGCTTTAGAATCACAAGCTCGTGAGGTATCCCCTTCAGATGTCTCAATTTGTGGGGTGGCTGAAGTTGAACATCATGTTGAGACCCCTAAAGATCGTGAGGTTGGGTCTATGAGTGCATATCAGAATAGGTGTTTTTCAGAGGTGGATGCTTCTGAATCACTGGGTCTTGGGATGCCCCCTTCGGTTGTCTCTAATGGCGGGGTCGCTAAGCCATCCCATATTGAGTCAATGACTGCCATTTCAGGTGAAAGTGCTTCGGCTTCCCTATCTAGTGGCTCTTTAGAAAATTCTTTATCCATGCAAAGGAATCAAGATGTAACCCCTAATAATTTGGTTGTTGGCTTTCATCTCTTTGAAAGCAGTGAGCTGGCATGGCATGGTAAAGCAATGCAGGTGGAAGAAGGTTGGATCATAGTTAAGGGAAAAAAGGATAAATCCTCTAGACCTTCTTTCAACATGACTCTCCGCTCCCACAAGAAAAGTGTAAAATGTAAATCTTAATTGGTTTTGTTTTGGAGCTAGTCTTTTTCGCTGGCTACATGCTGTCTTTTTTGCAACCTTGCTCTCTTTTGTTAAAGGGTTCTAGATCCCTTCAAAATCTATTTTTTCCTTTATCAAAAACATGATTATCACATTCTCACTTTTACCATTAAAAGATAGATGTTATTTTCTTCAAAAAAAACATTAAAATCTTTGTTATATCCTTAAAAACAATGATAACTATTAATAATTATTGCAAAAATATTAAATTTAGTAAGTTTCTATTTTTTAAAATATTTTAAATTAATATACATATTTCTATAATAAACATTATAAAATCATATATATTAATAGTCTAAATTAAAATGCTATATTATATTTATGCATAATAATTATTTAAGATTTATCGGTATATAAAAATATAACATGTCAATCTATACGATCCAGGCCTAGAATTTGACGGCCACCCCTACCTGTCATATGAAAATTTTGTGATGGTTTGTTCATTTAAATGCCTGTCACTTTACATTCTATGAAAAAAATTAACTGTTAAAAAAATATTTAATTTATATTTTTTTATATGAAATCTTTTATATTAAAACATTATTGATTTTATCAATCATACATATTAAATATGTTTTTTTTAATAAATTTCTATTTTTAATGTAACACAAGTAATTTGGTTATTTTTTAAAATATTATGTATCATATAAATTAATTAAGTTGACTAGAAATTAATTTATTGATTTCATATGTGCAATATCATAAATGCATCCACATATGTGGAAATATCATAAATGCATCCATCAATTTGAAACTATTTTATTTGAGTTAATTTATTTTATATTACAAATTGATTTTATTTTTCATATACATTTTAAATTCAATTATCTAAAAACACATTTAAATATCAATTTCAAACCTACCAAAAAATAGTTATATAAAATTAAAATTAATTTAATTTCTGAATTGGTCAATCTAAAAACACATTTAAATATCAATTTCAAATCTAGCAAGAAATAATTATATAAAATTAAAAATAGTTCAATGCCCAAATTTGTGTTATGTTATTATTCATATGGATATCTTATATATATTTAAAAAAAGTAAAATTAGAAAATATTGATAATTAGAAATAAATGTAAAAATCTTAAATTTAATGTTACAAGAAGTTTCTAATTTCATAGAAAATAAATCTTGTTAAAATATTCAAAAAGTTAAAAAACAATTATATTCTATTTTGAAAAGATTTTGAATTAATATATGTTTTTATAATAAATATTATAAATCATATATATTAATATAAAGCAATGATAACTATTAGTAAAAATGTCAAAATCTTTAAAAAATTAGAAAGAACTATATTTAATCTTGAAATAATTAGAAATAAATGTAAAAATCTTAAATTTAATGTTACAAGAAGTTTCTAATTTCATAGAAAATAAATCTTGTTAAAATATTCAAAAAGTTAAAAAACAATTATATTCTATTTTGAAAAGATTTTGAATTAATATATGTTTTTATAATAAATATTATAAATCATATATATTAATATAAAGCAATGATAACTATTAGTAAAAATGTCAAAATCTTTAAAAAATTAGAAAGAACTATATTTAATCTTGAAAAGATTCTATTTTCAACAGATTTTGAATTAATAAATATATCTATAATAAATCATATATATTAATATAAAGCTAAATTAGAAAGAATTATTCCAATTCTAAACTAATTTATATTTTTATCATAAACATTATATATATATATATGTATGTCTACAATATTTTTTTACGGTTATATAAAAATATAACAAGTCAAATCATACGGTTTAATAAATTTTTAGATTGTAATATACGGTCCAAAATGCAAAAAACGGCCACATAGACCATCAAATTCCAGAATTCCAGGCTTGTATACGATCTAATAAATTTTAACTAATATACAATCTAAAAATGTAAAAAGGACCAAATAAACCATCAAATTCCAAGCCCGCTATGGCCAATGTTTTGATTTTTAGTTATTAGCTATGTTGTCGGTAGATGTGGATTGCCCGCTCTTGACTCGAAGTGAAACGTCTCTTCTATATTATCTTCCTTGTGCTTTGCCTACCCTACCTACATATCCGTCACCAATAGCTTGTCTATTTTATAGGTGTTAGAATTTGTCAGTTGATGAGGAGACAAAAAAATTGGTTCTGGTATGGTTGTTGAAGGAACGCCATCAGTAGTAATAATGATATCTTTGGAAACGATCTTGTGTATCCTTATATAACATGGGAATTTTTTGGCCTATATTTCGATATAAAATTCAGTCAATAAATACAATCCAGCTATTCTGAGTCTTTTTGATAATCAACTTTTTGAATGAATTCTCGGGTAAAAATCTAGTGTTATAAGGGATAGGAAATAGTTGTCCCGTCTTTTCAAAAATATTTGGAATACTAGAGAATAGTTTAGGACTGTTAGAATAGGCTGACTGAATATATGAATATGTATTTGCATATCCCGTGGATTGGGGCTTTACATCTGCCAATTGAATTTCATTACAAGTTTCTGATTTCTTTATCAAATCTATTTATGGGCATATCTTCACTCCTTGCATTCCATGAAATGATTATTTTTTTGATGGAGTGTTTTGTATCAAATTTAGATTTGTTTTATCTATTTGATATCGGAGCATGAGCCATAGGTTCAATCTCTTTAGCTAAGAGTCAGGGAATGAGGGTATCCATTCAATTAAATTTTCCCAAGGCACGATCCCAACCTCATCCCTTATGATGTTGGAGCATTGCACTCAACAAGACTTGATCCCTGATGGGCTTATTCAGAACCATTCAATTTCACCAGTTTAAGCAACTACATTTACATTGAAATGATATCTACAAGATCGTGATTAGTCCATCTAACAATCTTCGCTTTTTATTATTCTCATTTTAGTATTGAAGGGGGTAACTTTTGTTAAAACTTATTTATCAATCGATTCTTTGTTATTTATTGTGAATCCTCTTTGTTGGCCTATCAAGAAAGGTGACAAGTTTGGTGTTATTTGTGGTGGGATAATGGTATTTAGGGTAGAATGTGCTTCTCTTTACTCTATGTATTGCATAAAATTCTATGAATCTCATTATCTTCTAGCATTGCAACTCTAGTTTGTCTCTTAACCAAGAATTGATTACATCTTCAATATATGTACTTTTATTACTACTATCAATAGATACTTCTCCTTCATAGTTCAGAAATATTTTCTAGTGATTAGAGAACTTTAGATTCATCTTCATACTCTTCTTGCACCACTTCTTATGTATATGCATTACTTATATCTATGTTTAAGGGTATATACACCATCTTACCTTTATGCACAAAGGATAATTCTTCTTTTCTTGAATCTAAGATAACATTGGAACTAACAAACCATTATAATCCTATAATGGAACTAAAGCTATCACAAGGTTACTTCATCTCTATGATTTCAAAGTCTAATATTTGCTTGATTCCTAGCAGTTTGTCTTCTACATTCTTTGAAGTTCCTATTGTTCCTATAGATAAGTCATCTACTAAGCTGATGTTAAATGGTGTTTCATGT
Source organism: Sequoia sempervirens (assembly GCA_007258455.2). NCBI lineage: Eukaryota > Viridiplantae > Streptophyta > Pinopsida > Cupressales > Cupressaceae > Sequoia > Sequoia sempervirens. The sequence continues at coordinate 15,859 of VDFB02005480.1, read as the reverse complement.
AATTTAGGTATTCCTAGGTATTCCATAGCCTTTTTGGAAGCATGCTAATGTTAGCACCTAAATCAATCATCACTTGTTTGATTTTCCTATGGATTATGTGTGCATTTATTTTCAATGGTTCTGTTTTCCCTTGTTTCATTGTTTTCATCTTTTTTGACACATGGTAATATTTTTTTGTTCTATTATTTAAGAAACTACTCTAGTATTTTAATTCAGGTTAATTATTTTATGAAAGAGGCCATTTTTTTGAATTTTCATGCTTCCTTTTCTAAAAATTAGGTCTTTTAGTACTATTCCTTTTCTTATTCTTGAATTATATTTTTCCTAGCCTCCTCAACTATTTTTTCATATTTATGTTTAGTATGATAAAATAATTCTTCTATTTCTTTTCTTACCTTTGTGGTATCTTTCCCTCATCTTGTGATTACTATAGCATTAGTTTTCTCCTTGTATTCTAATTAGGTTCTTTGTCTTAACTTTTCATTATTCTCTTAGTATTCTTTTTAGTAGACCTTCATTAAATATATTAGAATTCTTATGATTTTTCAATTCTATTTCTTCTTTGTTGTTACTCCTTGCCCCTTCTGCTGGATTCTTAGAGACTCTTAATATTAAATCTTCTCCTTTAGTTACGTTAGGACTAGATAAATCATCACTCTTCAAGTGTAGTGGGGAATTTTTGAATTATTTTTGTACATTTTTCATGTGAATAGGTCATGTGCTAGATTTCCATACAATCCACACACTTTATTCTTGGCTTTCTTATTTTTATTTACATTTTGTCCTTGTTCATTGCATTTGTAGTAGGTTGTATCTTCTCTTCTTCTACCCCTACCATTACCTCTTGAAGGTCTCTATAATTTTTATAATAACCTCTATCTTCATTAGAGTAACTATATGGGTATGATATTTGGTTTCATGGTGGTGTATTCTAAAGCATGTGAGTATTTCTTTGATTTTTCTAGTTTTCTATTTTATATCCATGGTTTTGGTCATATAGGGGTCTTTCCGCTACCACTTTCACACATACCATTTCATGGTCTACAATTTCCTTGTTGCAATTGTGATTACACCATTTCTCTTGCTTTTCTTATTTTCCTTTGAGTTTGAACACTAGTGATGTATAGTCATATGTTTTGTGATCATCCCATTCTCTACATATGCTGCAATAAATGATTTGTGTTTTCCTTGGAGCTAATCTTAGATCTACCCTAAGTGGGGAAGCTCTCTTACCTCCTTTGAGATTTGAACATTCATTCTTTTATGTCTCCTTCACTATAACAATAAGTACACTAGATGTTTATTCTCTGTGTCTATTGAGTAGCTTCTAGTTTAGCCAAGATTTCCTATTGATTTTTATTTGTTCTAATTCCAACTTCAATTTTTCTATTTCATTTTTTATGCATATTTATATTTCATTCTCCATGTTCTAGCTTCCACGAAATAAGATAATATCACTTGTTCTAAGTAGATACTAAATATCCTTCCATCCAATGGTGTTCTAAATTTTGGTGTTAATCAAGATATAAAACCATTCAATCCATTTTTTAGTTAGATGTTCTTCTAATTTCCTAGATACATATTTACATATATAGTCATATTTTTTTTATAGATTTACCCTCTTCATATATCATCTCTTATTTTCTTAAACTCTCAGTAGGGATTTTTGGTGATCCAATTTTTGATAGAAACTCAAATTTAATATAAAGTCATCGTTTGTCATGTTAATGCATGTATACATATATACTAAAGAACCATTTTATAAATTTCATATAAAATCAAATAGTTTTCCATAGTGTATCTAGAAAAAATATATGTTCTTATACCTATGTTTATCATTACCAAAGATTGAGAATTTTGTATTTTGGTTGTGAATTTTATGTTGCACTAGTTTCATATTTCTTCCCTTGTCTCTAGATAGTTGTATGTCTTGAAATACTCTCTTCCTAATATGGCATCAAAGTTTTGTACAAATTGCTAGTATTGATATTCTATTATTTATTTTAAATTTTAAATTATTTTTTGTTGAAATCCTTCTTGATTTATATGGTATAGAGGATGACTCCTAGTCTAGGGGTTGCAATTATTCAAAAAGATGTTTTACTTTAGAAGATGTTTTTTAATTAGTTAAATCCATATAATTAGATAGAGATTTTTCAATCTTCCTCTCTTATTCCAATTGTATTATTAACCAAGTTGAACATGTTATAATTTTTTTCTTGTACCTCTTGTATAATCCCTTACCTCTTAATTTTATCACAATTTTGGTAACAAATTGATGTAAATATGTCACATCGAATCTCAAAGATTGTAAGTTTTTCGTGGGGTTCAAGAATCTCTCAAATCTTTCATCAATGGTAATTCAAAGGTTAGATAAGTCAAGTTCAAGGTGTGTTGTTTGATTCAACACTGGAAGTGTTGAAGCCTCTATGCTAGTACAATATTCTTCCAATATTTTTTGAAATGTCCTATATTCTTTAATGCTTCCTACTAAATTAGTGAGGATCTACATTGATTTATCATGATGTCATTTAAATTATTCTAGATTCTCACATAGTTCTATCACTTTTTCATTAGTTGCAGTACTTATGGCACACTCAGTTCTACATTTTTCTTCAAAATAATGTAGATTCATATCTGCATGTTGAGTTGTAGCTCCTCTAGTGCACTCTAACTTTCCTCCATATCTTTTTTAGTTGCATCCCTCTTGGCACATGTGCTCTAAGTCAATCTATCTAACATTCTCCATTCTTTTGTGGTATCTTTCTTGTCATTCTTGTGTTTTTCATTCTTGTTCTTGTTATTCTAAGTTAATGGATGGAAGGAAAATAATAGTTAACAAAACTTTAATGGATAAACACAAGCATACAAACATTCATGAAAAGACTTATTGTGTGTTTCAACAAAGGAAATAATTAAGAATTAAGACCTATACACAAGATAGAACAATAAAAAATTAATGTGTTAAATAAAAGTGTTACTATTTTTAAACATGCTAAATATAATTCAAATTATGATAGGAGTATATATATAAACATTTTTAAACATGCTAAAATATAATTCAAAATTGAAATAGAAAACAATAAAAAATATATATATGCCAAAATGGCTTAGATGTTGCGGGTTTGAGTCCATTGGGGGTGCAAATGACATGGTTTGATTTCCTTTGCATTGAAAATTTGTAAGCTTTGCTTTGCGCGTTCAACTAGAATAAAACAGTATTTTTTTTAAAAAAAATTAGCTTTAAAGGAATGTTTTTTCTTCGCAAGCTCATCTTCCTAGAGGAGGATAACCGTGAGCCCGATTTCTCGTAGAAAACTTTTTACCGTTAAATCACTTTATAAACTAATTCGTATACCAACCAGTCAGAAAATAAAATAATAAAATAGAAAAAACATGAAGTGCGGTCATATGGAGGCTAACAAAGGGGGGCAAAAGATCATTCTCTTAATTGATACACATTAAGAAGGTAAGCGGCCTGCCAAGATTTCATTGGAAAAATCTTTTCTGAAGAGATTGTTTCACTTTGGTAATGTTCTTTAATATAGACTATGATTTTCTTTTTAACTGTATAAAGCATAATAGAGGATTATAGAATACTAGTAATAGTTGAAAAAGGCCAGAAAATATTTGGTACAACCACAGCAAGCTACAGATCGACACTAAACAACGCTAGAGTAGCATGTTTTTTCCTTCTATCAATAAACTTGGCTCCATAGCAATGCCATATAACTATTTCATCTATAGTTGTAGAGGAATGGGAGGAAGGATCAGCATGAAGTGTGTCGCAGTTGGCATAGCCTTGTCTTCTTTAGCTTGCCGACTAATTCCTTCATTATTAATGCATTGTTCTTTTTAGAGAGGAGACTAAGCTTACCATTTGGATATGAATGCTAAAAACTAATAGTTTGAATTTCAATCTATATAAGAGAAAGTAAGAGTGATGCAAGACAACATACATTGAAACTTTAAGAAAAGAAAAAAATGTTATTGTGGTAGCCCAACAGGAGCTAGATATCATATTGTGGGTGACAAAGGATTTGAGAAGAGCAGTTTGCTAAGACCAAGTAAAATGGAAGAGGGTAGCTATGGATATCATAAGGGTAGTCCATAACAATTTAACATGAAGGCGGAATTAAACAAATGTTTGAAAGATTAGTCCTTACCACAAAAAGGACAAGATGGGGGCAAGAAGAGGAATTTAAGCTTTAAACCCATCAAAAGTTTAATATGCAGAAGTTTCCAAGCGACGAGTTAAGATTAAGACTATGATTTGGTTTTCTAAATTTGAATACCAAGTTTATTTGTAATTAAGGTTGCATCTTCAAAGAGTGTTAAAGATGGTAGGAAATAGGCAAATTAGCTATGAGCTATTTATAGAGAACTTTGTGAGGAAAAACTCTGATGTTGTACCCATTAAGCCACCTCCAATTCTTGAGAAAGAAAGACTGGAAGCAAAAATATATGAGGATGGTAAGGTTAAGGGGTAAAAGTTTATGAATTTCGAGCACAACAACCTTGTCTTTGTAACTTAAGTCAAAGCAAAGATTGAGTTAGTGTCATGATTTCCACATGAATCTTGAATGATATGATAAATCCCAAAACACTTGAAAGCCTTTCTAAAAAGGAATTTGCTTTGAATCTAAGAATCATCACTAATGGATTTTTATGGGGATCAAATGTTTTCACCATACTGAAGAAGTTGCAAAACTAAGTCCATATATAAATGACCGATCAAACCAAGATAACATGTTTGAAACTAGTTGCTAATCATTCAATATGAAATTAAGAGGAGTTGATCCATGGATCATAAGTATGGGGCTAAATAATCTTGTCATTCCATTGAACTATGCTCCATGATTTACCCAAGGTAATTATTTGTATACAATACTAAATAAAAAATTTCTAAGGAGCATCCCTATTCAAAGCTTTGTTAATCTATTTGGTTGAAAGAAAAATTCCCTTGCATGTAAAGATCAATAGTACTCAAGTTCCCCTTATCCTTTAGGATGATATAGTGAGACACAAAAATGGTAAGTCATACCTTTTTCTTCCATTTGGATTAAATAAAATTATGAAAGAGTTGAGTTAGTTGGTTATAGTAATATTTAGAGGGAAGCCAACTAGAAGAAATACATACATGACTAGTTAAGAGGATTTTATTAGCCACCTATATACATTTTTCCATAAAAAAAAGCTAGTCCAAGCCAATAGTTTGGATTTGAATTTGTTTCAAAAAGCACCTCCACATATCTTTCAAGGATACTCCAATTCCAAAAAGAATATTGAGCTATTTAGTAATGGATCCATGTTTGATCCCTTTTAACACATTCAAAATCCAAGGTAGATGATGGAATGTGTCATCCATGATTCATTTTTGTGCACAGCTAGCTAGGAACCCAAAACAACACAAAAATAATCAAGGATATCAAGTAGACCATTGACATCCTTAGTTGTATTTTAAATTAAATTATAATTTCATTAATGAACTAAATTAATGGTTGTAATGTTACCAAGGACAGAGATGCAACGGATGAGATAATTCAATTGGGTGTGATAAAAGAGATATCCAAGTGCATCATCTATGAGGGCATAAATGAATAGGGTAAGAGGGAAACCTTGGTGAACGAATTTTTGGAGGCATCATCTATGAGGGAATAAATGAATAGGGTAAGAGGGAGACCTTGGTGAACGAATTTTTGGAGGGGGAATTGAGGGGAGAGGGTTCAACTAATAGCCAATCTTGCACTAGCATCTGTGAACAACATTCAAACAAGGGCATAAAACTTAGAACCAAATTTCAACCAATGTTATTTTTACCTTCTTAAAAAAATATTCTTAATTGAGTTATTTTTTAGTTTTAATCTTATTTTTAATATTCTTTAAATATACAATATATAATTATTTATAATTAGATTTTGAAATTTCTATAATATTGATAATTATACTTCTTTTATTTTTATAAAACCCATAAATTATTTATAATTTTACAATGATTATATTCTTATAATTTTAAATTTAATTTAATACTCTAAATATTATACCAAATATTTATTGTTTCTAATATTTATTAGTTGAATAAAACTTCCTTCTATGTGGTCTTGAAAAATCTGTTAGCTCAAAGTATTATTCATCCTTCTTTGAATTGGAATGCCATGACTTATCTAAATTAACTAGCCAATGCATACTATAATACTACAAGAATGTACTTTACAAAATCTTATTTCGATTGAAATATATCTTTTAATTTTTTATCTAAAATGTATCAAAAGGTATTTTTTGAAAGTGTTTATTCTACTTATATATGATAAATTCATTCAAAAATAGATTCTTGAAGAAGGATATTTTCAACATATATATAAAAAAATTAAAAATATATTAGAAAATTTACCTTTAGAAAAATTATGTAAAAGATGCACATAGAAAATGATATCTCTTGATATCTTTTACATAATTTTTTTTCTTTTTTATGTGATTTATTATTATTATTATTTATTTACATTGTTGTTTTTTTTATGAGTTATTCTTACTATTACAACAAAAACAAGTATTAATATGCAATTTTATAAAGTAAATAATTAAATAGTTAATAAATTAAAATATAAAAATAGTGTACTTTAAGAATAAATATTCTTGAAATAATTATTTATTTAAATTTTTATTTAATAATTTGTTTTACCTTATTTAATTATTTTATTTTTTTAATAATAATACAATAATTCATAAAAAACTATCTTTATTTAGAAAATATCAATAAATGTCAATTTGGAGTTATTTTACTTTACTTTGAAACTATATTATTTAATTTCTTATGTTAATAGACTTGTTTAACTTCTACTATCCATTATTTTGATAATTTATTTATTTTTTAATTATTAATTTGTAGAGTTGGTTGGGGCTTGGGGTTTGCATTCCTAGAGGGTCACAGGTTTGACTCCGCTTTGTAGTGGGAAAAGGAAAGGGTTAGTTATATTGTGTGACAGTTCCTACTCTGCTAACTAGGGTATAGGAATGGACTTTTCCCCTAACCTCCTTGAGGTTAGATAAATTCTAGACGACACCATTGTTGCATAAAAAAAAAATTATTCCTATTTAAATAATTTATTAAAATTACAAAAATTAAAATATTTTTTTAAAAAGATTAATTTTTCTTTATTCATAGCTTTTCAAGAAACATTTGATCATATATTTTAATTACCAAATGGTACATTGATTAAAAAAAAAATTGTTAGTTTTTTAAATAATTAGTATTTATACAAAATTATAGCTTAATTTCAAATTTTTATTTGTATTTCTTTTTCTAGCTTTGTAGTTTTTTAAATTATTTAATATATATATTTATGCTCATCAATATTTCAACTATAAGTAATAAATCAAATAAATTATTTCAAATAACAAATCAAAATTTTGTTTTAGTTTTTTTAATTGATTTTTACACTAAGACATTTAAATTTTGCATAAAATCTTGGGCTTCTTTATTGATAAAAAAATTAGACGTTTTTATAATGTTGATGAATTCACATCTTTTTTGTGTGCTTATTTTAAAAATATTATATTTATTATTAAATATGAAAATAAAAAATCTTTTATTAAAATTAAACAGTTAATAAAAACATTTTTTTAAAAAAAATCTAATATTATACTATTAAAATTTAATCTAGTAAATATTTTTAAAAATACTATTAGAAAATAAATGACTTTTTAAGATTAGAATAATCAAAATAATACATGATAAATTTTTAAAAATAACTAAAAAGGTTATATATATTATAATAACAATATACATACAATAAAATTTATTTGAAATAACATCATAATGATATAGGGGAGAGGGGCCAGTAGTCATGTGGGCTAACTTTGTCAGCATGTAGTGAGTAGAATATCTTAGGACCTTCGTTTATTTTTGAAATGTGGACTAGCCTTTTATCTATCTATAACTAAGGTTTGGAGGTGTGACTCATCATGCAACTTGCCACATCAACACATCTACTGAGAAGTGTCCAAATTTAAATTTTTAAAGATTTGACCAAATCTTAATCATGGTACCCCTAGTAGTAACAAAAAAATATCATTTGTTGCTTGTAGAATACCATATTTTTATTTAAAATAAAATTTATATGCAACCTAATTGGACCAAATACCTATTGGTAATCATAAATCTTTGTTATCTCTAGTTTTTATATTCAACATAAATGGACCAATAGTTGAACACTAATTTTTTTTTTAAATCCTTCACATTTATTAAAAAAATACATGGTAATTACTGTGCTCACCTTTTATATTTGTGATAGGACAAACTATTAATATTAAATACTCCAATGTGTGTACATTGCTATCCCAATAGTTGTACACATAAGAACAATATTTGTTCACTATGATAACAATACTTGTTTAAATGAGTGTCTTATTTTATCAAGTGAACATTTAATTTTATAAATGACACACTTATAGTGGATAGTTTAGATATTTTATTTGACACAAAAAATATTTATTTCACTTGTTTATGAATGTATTATTCTACTACTGATATAAATAATCACAATTGAGTGCAAGACTATTAGAACCCGCATGACTACTGACCCCTCTCCCCTATGTAGATAGATATCTATACCAAAAGTACTAGCATCCAACAACATATACATGTGCTAGCTTTTCCACTGACAAATGGAAGCTGCCGACAAAACCGACAAAACCGACAAAACAGTAAGTAGGGAGATATGACAACCTACACTACAACATTTCTTCAGACGAATCAATTCGAATCAACCCATAGAAGGAATTAAATGGCCATTAATAACCAGCTTACCAGGAGTACGTAGTGTAGTAGGCGAGTTTACGTTAGCTTACCCATGGAAACTTAATTTTATCATCAACCTACCTCATTTAGACACCTCCTTCCAATCAACAGTTCCTCTATTGTAACAAGGCAAGCTTATACTCAAATCAAGATTTACATCGGGCGGCTCTTCATTCCTGTTGCCAGGGTTTGAAGCCAAGACCTCAAAATTCCCAGTCATCCCCAAGCCGTCATATTGGAAGAAATCTACCATCTGAATCTCATGGTTGAGAGAGTGACTGTTTCTGCTGCTGCTCTCGTTATCAACCGAATGAATGGGGCGGTGAGATTTGGGATCGGTTCCCCTACTGAGCAATTTTCTGTTGATGTGGGTGTTCCAGCAATTCCTTATTTCGTTGCCTGTTCTACGCGGCAATCTCCCTGCTATTAGAGACCATCTGCACCGCCATTCCCACATACTCAAAAACATTATACAGGTGAAAAAACTACAATCAAGCAAATCAAGCCAGGGCTTAATAATTCATTTCAACGCTTAAATCCCATCGACAGAGTCTTAGCGAGAAGTTAAAGCTCCCTGTTACTTAAGATTAATGATAGAATATCCATATACTGTGTTCCTAGTTATGTTCTAAGAGGGTTAAAAAGATTGTGTTACCTGTTTCCCAATAGGGCATGAAGCTTGATGATGAGCTCTTCCTCTTCTTCAGAGATATTCCACCGCTTGAGATCCGGAAGCAAACAGTTGATCCACCTTAGCTGGCAGCTCTTCCCACATCTCTGCAGCCCTGTTAAATCACATGCATAAACATGGAAAAGAAAGAATAATTTATGGGCTTCGTTGTAACTGAGATGAATAGGAAATACAGACCTGCGGCCTTGGGGACAGATCTCCAGTGGCCTTCGCCGTGGGCTTGAATGTGGGCAAAGAGGCGGTCATCTTCTTCTTTGGTCCATGCCCCTTCCTTTGTAACAGCGTTTCCGCAGCAAGGACATCTTTCCATCTTCACTAAGTACTCTGTTCGGTGATAGGGGAGAGAAGCACTAGGTCTTACAAAAAGGTGGATCAATGAAAATAACGGAAAAGGGTACCGTGGGCAAGGACTCGAGTACTCAGGTCAATTTATTGTCTCATCACAACTAGTAGGTTTGTACGAGAGTAAATATTTTGCATAGATCTAGGCTATTCAATTAAATGCCTATAGGAGAGAGGCCAGTAGTCTACTAATAGTCGTGCATTCAATTGTGATTATTTATACCAATACTAGAGTAGATTTATATTATATCTTGTATATATTCATTTCACATATTAATCAAAATAATACCAAATATGTGACATTATAGGACCAATAGTTGTTCAACTAAAAAAACATAAATACATTCATGAACAAGGAAAATAAATATTTTTTTGTGTCAAATAAAATATCTAAACTATCCACTATAAGTGTGTCATTTATAAAATTAAATGCTCATTTGATAAAATAAGACACTCATTTAAACAAGTATTGTTATCATAGTGAACAAATATTGTTCTTATGTCCACAACTATTGGGGTAGCAATGTACAAGCATTGGAGTATTTAATATTAATAATTTGTCCTATCACAAATATAAAAGGTGAGCACACTAAATACCATGTATTTTTTTAATAAATGTGAAGGATTTTAAAAAAAAATTAGAGTTCAACTATTGGTCCATTTTTGTTTGATGTAAGTTGTAATTTAAATAATTATGTGTTGTTTTTATAACAACAAATAGTTTTTATGTGTTCAACTATTGGTCCATTTGTGTTGAATATAAAAACTAGAGATAACAAAGATTTATGATTACCAATAGGTATTTGGTCCATTTAGGTTGCATATAAGTTTTATTTTAAATAAAAATATGATATTCTACAAGCAACAAATGATATTCTTTTGTTCGACTACTAGGGGTACCATGATTAAGATTTAGTCGAATCTTTAAAAAGTTAAATTTTGGACACTTCTCAGTAGATGTGTTGATGTGGCAAGCTGCATGATGAGTCACACCTCCAAACCTTAGTTATAGATAGATAAGAGGCTAGTCCACATTTCAAAAAAAATGAAGGTCCTACGATATTCCAGTCAATCGCTACATGCTGAAGAAGTTAACACACACGACTACTGGCCCCTCTCCCCTATTTAATTTAAATTTAAATTAAAAAGGAAGTCATAAATTTATTTATTTTTTAAATCAAGGTTAAATGAATAGGATATTTATTTAGCTTTGAGAAATATGATGAAGAATAAGAATTGATTTTACATAAAATTAAATTGTCTTTATATAAAAATTATATACTTATAGTCAAATTAAATTTTAAGTTCTATACAATTTGAAAAATATATTTTGATCTCAATGTGACATGCTCCTTTTAGTGCTCCAAATTGAAATTGTCCTTGAATGATATCTTTAAATCTCAAGATAATGATAAGTTACACAAAATACCACGTTATCCTTGAACAGCTAGTCAAAAAGGGAAGAGTTAGCAATTTTTAATTTAAAAAATTAAGTTTTTGATGATATTAATTTTGAGCACTACAAGATTGACATAGGATAGGGAAAATTGAATCTCAATATTTGAGACAAATGTGTGGGTATAGGTTCAAATGGGGATAGGGTAACATTAAATTTATGGAAATGTGGGAAAGGATTTGGAAATAAGATAATTTAGCATAAGAATGCACCACATGTTATGCAATTGTATTAAAAAATTCTATTGAAATAGGATAGAAACTAAATGGGAACTTACATGGGTGTGCAAATCTTACTATTAAATTTCACCTCTACTTTAAGGTTCATGTAAACCTAATATGAACATGTATTTAAATTTATATGATCATCCAAGTAGTGAACATAAAAAGTAAATATTCAAACTTAAGAGGATATGAGGCTTATGTAAAGTAATGGATCTATTTCACTTCTTCATGTCTTCCTCTCCTTTGTCTAAGTGCTCCATAGGAGATATAAAATAGAGAAAATATATGTAATGAATAAATTTTATCATGCAAGAGGAAATAAATACAACTACAAGTTAATTCAGTTGTCTTTGAAAGTGGAAGAGAAGAGGGAGAGAATAGGGTTAGAAATTCTTCTATGAAAATTAATGTTGTAATACTCTATCTAGTGTGATGACAATAGTGTAGTATGGAACCTTAGGCACAACCACACAATTTTTATCAAGATCTATTTAGGTATGACGATGATTCTCTATATATTAAAATATGATTTTCTACAATGTGAACATAAGAGTGTTGGAAAAAATACATGCTTTTTTCAAATAATTGCATCCATTGGTTGCAAGGAATTGAAAGAGAGGTGAAGTGATTCGTGAAAGACAACAAGAATGTAATAAGATATAAATATATAAACACACGGATCATGTAAAGTGATAAATTCCATATATAACATCATGTGACAAGACATATCGAATGATAATCTTGAAAAGAATATATATTGGAGATAATCATTAAGGTATAGTAAAGTAAAAATTAACCTACTTTATATCTTTCACCTTAAATTTGTACACAAACTTTAGTGTTCATCCCCCTTTCCATGTTTTATTATTTTTTAATTTAATTTTTTATCCTTTCCCTAATTATAGAAACATAAGACATGGAGAACCATGCAAGATTGCTAAGGTGCAACATATAAATGATTTGATATATAATGTAATTCGTGCATGTGCAACCTACCTAAGGATAAAATGTAAGGAACTAGTTCAAATAACCAAGCTACTCAAGACCACACAAATATTAATAAGTAAAACAATGGCTATTATATTCAATAACATGATGTAATGTTTAAAAGTTTAATTTGATGTCACATCAAATGTAGGATACACTCCTTTAATTTCCAAATACTATCTACCTTAAAGTCATGTTTGATATAGCCAAAAGGATTGCATTTATAGTAAATTCAACTAGGTGAGGAGGAAGATAAAAAATAGTACCTAGATATATAATTTTATAATCAACCATCCATAGTAAATGATGCAACAATATATTAAATAACATAATAAAGTATTAAATAAAAATAAACCTAACTATGACTATTAAAGTAAGCCTAATCTATGGGGTGGGGGGCCTAGCTCGATTTGCTAAAGCATCCTATTGCAGGTAAGAGTTCATGAGATCTAGTCTCCCCCCAAACCTAGGGTATCAGAGGGCTTGTCACGCCAACACCACCGATCAAGTGAAAAAAGTTTACCAAGTGCACTGTAGGTGGGGCTCACATGAAAAAAAAAAAAAAAAAAATCTAAAAAAAAAAAGAAGTAAGCCTAACCTATGGTGTAGTAGATGCATGAAAAATACATAGTAAGTGCATAAGTGCAACCAAAGAAAAACCCTCCTTTTAGGTGGATAAAGATGGCTCTAATCAAGATATGTCCATGTTAAGTACTTATGTATAAAATATTCCCTTATTAAAAGAGAGAAAATGCCTCTCAAAGAAGAGAGAGGATATAGATAAGAATTGATAGACACCCAATACGTGAACATGTTTCTAAACTCTATAAGATTTATCAAATGAAGTTCCCCACAAAGAAGAGAGAATGTAAAAAAAATATTGATGACACTTTTTGTTTTTAGAAATACTTATATTGAAGATAACGTTAAATTTTTAAAAGTGTCCTATAAAAAGCAAAAGGAATGTTAACGCGGAAGAGAGCATGGAAAAGTTTAACCAAAATGGAAAGTAAAAAGTGGAAGACTAATTCTTTTGGGTGCCTAAGGGGGATAGTTTTCATTCTTGCTTAACCCACATATGAGGAGAGATTCTAGAGTTTATTGTTTGTTGCATTGAAGGAAAGCTTCATACATGGTGCAAGACTAGTACCCTACTGCTTTGATTCAATCCATGTTAAAGCTCACTTCTTGAAGATTGACCATGTTGTATAGTTTTAAATGAAGTTTGGGCACGTTGTTGGGTATTAATGAGGCTCTAACAATCAGTTTAAGACTCGCCCACATTGGTACACATGTATGTTGCTTATCTATTTCTACTAGGTAAGCCTTTATGGATGAAGATCTATACTTTCTCAAATACATGTAAATGTTTCCATGACCTCTGCAAGGTGAAAGTGAGGCTCACAGATTTTTGTTGTAGTTACAAAGGGTTTTATCATGGGTTTTTGCAAGGATAAGAGATCATTATACACATTTCATGAATATCAAGAGTTTTAAATTATACACGTAATTTTCATTGTTTACATGAAGTATATTTTTGAAAGAATAATCACTAGCACATGCATTTATATGAGGTTCAAGGGAAACACTGATAAGAAATTAAAGAAAAATTTTAAATGAATTGTAAAAACACATCAAATTTATCTGTATAGACTAGGCATTATATAATATAAGTAGGTACATTTTTTTTGGATTTGTGTTTTCACACAATACAATCTTGCTACTTCAGAATTAAAACATATGATTATTATTTTTTTTTTTTAAAGCCTATGATTATTACTTTATGCCCTAAACAAAACATATGAACAGTAAAAAGATTTTATGAGTTTGAGTGTTTTCTTAATAGAAAATATTTAAGATAATTTATGTCATAATTATTCTTAAAGGGATACATTAATAATCATTTTAAAAACTCCCTTACATTATGTAGAAAGAACAAGGATATTTTATTAATAAACAAAATATAAAAGAAGCTTTTATAAAAATCTATATTTTCCCACAGTCTGACTATAGGTCTAGATGTTAATTGAAATTATCAATACTAAAAGAATCGGGTTCAAATAACTAATCTGAAACATTTAAAGGAGTTTAATTGGATAGAATTCAGTTTTAACTTTGATCTTAGAAAACAGATGTACCTAATCATTTTAAAATAAATAAATAAAATAAAATCCACCATTTTATAGCGTTAAACTTTTTGGGGGTGTGGTATACACCTCGATTCATGATATAGTTACTTAATGGGTATTTTAAAACTTGTGCCATAAACAGGTCTTATAAAAAAAATTAAAATACAGACAAGCCTGAAACTAATGGTTTGTAAGCCCTCAAATACTTTTTGCTTAGAAACTTACCATTAATAATATTCAGGGCTTAAATATCCCTACACCTACATCAATAAGCTCAGGTTTGATCCCCAAGCTGGCTGCTGTAATCAAATCAGAATAAATATTGGTATGCTCTGATGAACCATTATTAGTCTCCCTACAGCTGCTGGTTAAATGTACTCACAATAAACGAAAAGTACATGAGATTAGACGTGCATTGGTGGTTGCTAGCAGAAATGAACTTTTAGGGATGACAATGTTTGAACCGATATTAGCAAAACACAGTACAATGATTGACATGAGACAAGTGTTTTGTAGGCTTTTATTGGTATTTACTATTAAGAGATTAGAAGTGCGTAGTTGGCAGTTAAAATTCATTTTCAGGCATAACGCAGGATGTTTGAACTGGTTTATATTAGCAGTTTTTTGGATGAACTTAGACTGGTTGACGACAGACTTAACCTGTTCGTAGGCGTGAGACAAATTTGGCGGCGAATTGTAGAATGGAAAGTTCCCAATAAAGAGCCTATTGGCTAATTAAGAAAGTGTGCCACAAGTCTATCCTCTATTATAAATGGTCATAATCTTTATTTTATTGTGCTTCACTATGAATGACCCAATAGAAAATACAATATATACAAGCCCTATCAAAGATGTTGAACCTTTGTCAACATTTTATGCTAATGTCACACTTACTTCCTTTGGACTGTTAAAGTCAAAAAAAGGACAATATGCAACCATATTTGTAAGAGTCATTTGTTAAAATATTGCTTGTTATCCAAATCCTCATATGGCATTCCTTCTTATCTCTATCTAGAAATTAGCCATAAGAGTTTTGTTTCAGTGAAATGTTTGTACAGTTAGGAAGGGTAGCAAAGGTTGCCCATGTTTCAAGACCCTGGAGGTATCACAGAGTTATTCAAGATGTCAAAACTATTATCAAGTTATTGTTAAGAACCTTACTATTGCCAATATTGAAACCATTGATAAACTATGACATCTCCTCTATACATAGTAGAGGGTTAGCACATTAAG
>VDFB02005479.1:0-78376 GCA_007258455.2 Sequoia sempervirens | reverse complement strand
AAACCAAAACATGTAAGGGGTGTACCTCATCTCACATAAAAATCAAGGAATACATATCACACAACATACAAGGAAAGAGCAATCTCGCAACCCATTCCATATCGTTGAAACAAGAACAAAGGAGGTACCACCCACAAGAACTCAAAATCATAAATAGGATCAATGAATCACAAAGGTCCAACCATGGAAAAATCAATATAGTTCAAGTTTCTCCATTGCCTCTGGAAGCCTAAAATACCAAAAATTCACAAACTCCCACTAAGGGTAGTTCAAACACTTTGGATTCCCATCCATCACAAAATATGACTACAAGAAAGTCATTGCATAAAGTCCCCTCGATCAAAATTAACACAAACATGTAGACTCACATCAAGGAACTCACAAAATGACTAATAACTTCCATAGTCGCAAAACGACAAGAGAGGAATAAAAGAGGCAATATCATCACAAGACCTTCAACTGAATTAATGCTAATATAAACAATTCCATACAAATCAATCGCAATAATCTGTATCAACCTTAAATTCCAAATCAAATCAATCATTGGAATTATTGATTATAAATTTAAGGATAAAACTATACAATATACCCATTTCTTCAATTTAAAAAAAAATTCAATAGATATCAAATCATTGTCAATAATCATGTATAACTCAAATGAATAACACTTGAACTTTATAACTTAATGAAATTATGAAATGTTAGCTTAATGTATGAAACTGTTTCAAGGATCATTGAAAGTGCTAACAACAATAGAAAGATATATATATATATATATATATATATATATATATATATATATATATATATATATATATATATATATATATATATGTCCACCACGATAATACATTATAATCCAAATAATAAACAAACATAATCAATAATGGTATAGTTTTGACAACAACACAACATTAAGATTTTGTCAATATATTGCCTAGAGCATCATTGTTCCTGATTTACCCATGGTTTGTAGAATATACAAATAAGAGAATCATTGTTGTTGGTTTAATTCTATAAGATGTGAGGAATTAGACATTAAAATAATATTTATTTAATTATTTAACTAAAAGAAATATAAAATAAATAAAATAAATCACAAATTAATACTATAAAACTAAAACACCAAATAAGAGAACATATAAGAAGTAAATATATACTTCATATTTTAATTTACACTATATTAAAAGAAATCTCAAATTAATATTTTTAACCTACCTTTCCATTTTAAGTTAGATACAATAATTAATAATATTCTAAAAGCACATATATTTCCTCTTAAACTAATAAATGTGAGGATTCTATACTTCATCATCCTTAATACATGATGACTAACTACACAGCAAGATTTCATACTAACAATTAGTAACTTTAGTAACTTTATTTATTCAAAATAAGATCCTTTAATTAAATATCACCTCAACCAATATCCATCATATTTACATTATTAACTTCTAAATATTGAAAACAATCTCCTAAAACTAATTAATCAATTTCCCCTATTCCATCTCCCAACTCCTTTATCTATTAAATCAAATAAATTTCATATATATTCTATTGCATTTATTTTATAAATCCATCATATGTAGTTAACTCTTTCCCTATTAAACATTCCAAAAGAAGAAATCAATTATTTCTAAAAGAGAGTTTGTCTATACTTAGCATTCTACGGACTAAAGTGATCTTCAAAATTATTCTTTTTCCATATACAGTAATCTTCTATTGTTGATTCCAAAATATCCATCTTCTAAATCACTTAAACATTACATAAAGAAGGGTGTTCTTTCGTGTCTATCTACTCACATAGCTACGACATAATAACATTGATTGAATCTAATTGATTCATTTAAACTAGCCTTTTAATTAGAACTAAATCAAATATTTCCTTGTTAAACTCTACTTCAATTATCTATATATCAAACAAATTCATTTCTCTTACAAGATAACTTATAAACATGAAATTGTATATATATATATATATATAACTTCCCTTAATTGAGTACAATATTTTCTAGCTAAATATATTTATTCCCTTACTCAATTGATTAACTTGTAATATTTATTTCTAGAATCAAATGACAACGCTACCACATTTACTTATCCTAATGCATATCTAGATTAAACAAGATTAGAGTTTCTTGACACTTGACAACTAATGAATACTTGACATACTTGCAATGATATTCAAAATCTCCCTAAAGAGTACTACGAATTTATATATATCTTTCAAAACTAAATAAATGAAGTTATTCCAAGAGATCAAGTATCTAGAGGAGTTGAATAGCTATTTTGTTAGCATAGTACTCTACTCCTTTCCATGCTAAAATCAATTTTATTACATCCTTGGAAGACATAATTCCCATACTACACGATACTCTACAATTATTTATCATTAAACAATTATAGAGATATTAGCAATCATTAGATTTCCACTCTTAAATTTAAATCACTTTTATTTGCCTGTGGTTAAAATTTATCTCATTTGCACTCTTGAATCATGGATGTTTTTCTTTAAATATGTGCCTTTCCCCATTTTGTTAGAATAGTGAAGATCAATCAAGTTACCTGTGACTCTTTTTTGTTTACGCCCATAGTTTTCTATCAAATAAGGATGCATGAGATAGAAATTGGCTTGGAAAAAGAAGGCAGTAGGGCATCTCTAGATTTGAGATTTTTACTTAGCACTATGAGAGACTTGCCTCAAGGAATTGGGGTCTTATGGGGAAATAATTGCAGGATATGAATAGATATGGATTTTGCAAGGAAGCTCTCAAAATATTTGAATTAATGAAGCACTCTGCAACATATCCTAATGCTATAAGATTTGCTTGTTTTCTAGGTGCACATAATCATGCAAGTTTGGTGGATGAGGGCTGCACATACTTCACACATCTGCAACCCTTATTGCATTACAAATATAGTTGATCATTAGGAGTGTATGGTTGACCTTTATGCCCGTAATGGCTACCTTGAAGGAAACCCAAACCTCACTACTCAGATGCCAGTTAAAACTATGGTTCTTGTGGATCATATATGAATACAAGCTATACGCTGCAACTTATGTTCATCTCTAGAACATTTGTGCATAAGCGGTAGGTGTAAGGATAGGCTCCACAAACTTTTCTAGCATCCTAGCTACCTATAATGAAATGGAAGCTTAGGAACAAGGTACATACATCCATCAAAGAATAACAAAAGGTGGGTTTATGTCAGATATAATATTTGGACATGCTCTAGTAGAATTGTATGCAAAAAATAGAGAAAGCACAGCAAGGCACATGAACTATTTAATAGATTGCTACAAAGAAATTTCATCTCTTGGAATGCCATGATCATAGGGTATGCATTAAACAAAGTGAGGGAAAAGATTTAGAAAATTTGAAGAAAATGAAATTGGTGGGTGTAAAGCCAAAATTTCGTTTCCCTTCCCAACATCAATGCAGCCACACAGATTAAAGGATGTCATGATGCTAAAACCTAAATGTGTGCATTAATAGAATCTTGGCCAAAAATTTATTCTTAATAAACATACTCTAAAGCTCTATCATAAACTTATTTCTAGGCTCCAGCTAACTCAATCGGAGAGGTGAAAGGTTAGTCTATGCAACACAAACAAGGCACGTAAACTGTTTGACCAAATTCCTCTAACAAATGCGATCTCATGGAATGCAATGAGTTCATGGGACATGTAGAAAGAATTTGTTAAAAAGAATTTAGAAACTTTCAAGCAGATGTAATAGCAAGTAACTTACCTCAAGAACCTACACTGAATGTGGCGTACTTGACTGAATTCCATAATTCGTGCCTTCAGCCTCTCCTAGAAGATAGGTATGGGGTCAAGCCACAATAGTGGTTTACAATTGAAGTGAGGAAGGAAAACTCACAGAAAATGAATGCATGGCAAAAAAAATGATTTTAGGGGTTTGTACGAACCTATTGGTTTGACCGAACCCATTAGGGGTTTGCTAGAACCTAGGTTCGGGCAAACTCTCCTAATACTTTCCTACCAAAAAATCCATCAAAACCCCTCATAGAAGGGGGGTTCAAATGAACCCTGGTTCGAGCGTTCGAACCCTCTTTATTCCTCATCCCCTCCCTGAGACAAAAAAAACCTGAATTTTGGCCTTCAGAGCTCGGGTTGAAGATGAAAATGGAGGAATCTTCACAAACCCAACTTGAATTAGGTAGTCCTCAGAATGAGCTATCCAACAAATATAATTTAATATGTTTTGGTTTTATTATGTATTTGTTTTTTAAGTTTTATTAAACATAGGCTTTTCATTGAAAATGAAGGTCTTTGTTCTGTACATGTGGAAAAATAGCATATTATCAAAAAAAAATTGAAAAATATGAGTGCACCAGATATTGAAGTCCTTGATCCAACAAAAAAATTAAAATTGAATTTTGATATATACAAAAGAAGTTATGCGTATACGGTCGTGAATGCAATTGTAATTGGTTTGACTTCAAAACTTGATTAAAAAAAAAATATTAAATAAAAACTATCTAACCAAGTGGAAGCATTAGATATTAGAGTTAAAAATCTAAATTCGAAAGAATTATAATTTTATCCTTCATGGAAAAAAAGTTATGCATTATACGATGTGCGTCACTTTTTAAAAATATTGTTTTTTGAAAAAAAATAGTTTTCGTGGGAGATAGAAAAAAAAGTGCAATTGGATTCCAAAAATTTTGAAAAAAATATTTTTAGAATCTACAGACAAAATGTGATGAGACTCTAGTTTTCATCATCTTTAAATTCTTCATGGTTTAGCCACTATAGGTGCCCGAATGTGAATATTTAGTTTAAAGAAATAACTTCAGTGTCCAGTTTGGCCAAAAATTGTAAACCACTATTGTGGGATCACCCTATGAGGGATCTGAAATGCAAGACATGGCACATGAACTATTTTTACCCAATGCCTCAGAGAATGTAGTCTCATCCAAAAGTAGGGCCACTTGCAATGGCAATCGAAAGAGGTAGACAAGGCCCCGGAACTGTTTTTACCCCCCCAATCCCCCCAATGAAGACGTAGCCCTAAGAAAGTAATGCATGCAATATATGGATGCCAAGACAAGGCACATGGCATGTTGGAGGAAATTTCGTACAAGTGGAGGGTACAAGCAAGTGGCAAGTGTAATGTAAAAAGAAAATCCTAAAAAATTTCACTACCCTACAAAAATGAAAACTTCAATAGGTTGAGGTCAAAAAAAAATCTTTTCAATATTATTATTCATGAAATATTTTACTTCTACACATGTATAAATATAGACCAAGATTGTACAGAATAATGGAATGAATCAATGGAAAACTTTATGCATTAAACATATTGATAAATAACTCTTTTCATCTAGGATTATGTTTCACATATGATAACTTATAGTCATATGAAGGGAACTCTTCACAAGGGATATCACCCCTCTATTATCAAATTGATTCACATTTCTTATCTACTTACTATGATATATATATTGATGACTCATTATTTGAATATTCCTAATTATGGATCATATACCTATTGAAAAATATATCTATTGTTTTGATCACATTAGTATACATTAATATAATTTCCTTTTAAAGATATTACATTTTAGCCTTCAATACCCACAAGGTTTACATTTTCTCAAATCACCATTCAATACCTATCATAACATATAATATTAATTTGAATATAAGAGCCTCTAGAAACTCCTTAAATATTTGGATAACGATCATCACATTAATATTATTTCTTTCTATCCATTATACCATCACTTTTACTTATTTCCCATTTATTACCTACAACTTAATTCTTTCACTCCACTATAGCAGATATGCATATATATTAGAGGTAAAACTGTTTTCAATAATCAACTTACTAAAAATTCAAAGGTGGTCGAAACAGAGGGACACTACATAGAGGTAGCATCTATTGGAGGATCCATTTATTTTGTTACTTTTTTGGATGATTGCACTAGGAAGGTTTGGGTTTATATGATGAAAAAGAAGTATGAAGTTTTTGGTATATTTAAAACCTTTAAAGCACTTGTTGAAAACCAAACTAGTTATAAGATTAAAAATTTTAAAATTGACAATGGAGGTGAGTATTGTTCAAAAGAATTTGATCAATACTATGCAAAAAATGGTATTCAAAGAATCAAGATTGTTCCTCTTACACCACAAGAGAATGGTGTTGCACTAATGAGGGAGCAAACCCGAGACACAAAAATAATGCAAACAACTAGAAAACTTTATTATTATTCAATAGTGGAAATCTTACAGGCAGAGGATCCCAAATCCTCGAGCTCTGCGATACATGCAAGCTACAAAAGTTTCAGAAAAATTACAGAAATTATAGAAAATCCCCTTTTTTAGCATGCAAACACTTTTCCCCAAAAAACTATCCAAAAATTAGAAACTAGCCGATAAATAGCCCATTTTTGGTTTGGAGCCAAAAACAACATTTGAGATAAGAGTTTTTGCGGTTAGGCACCAAAAATTACAATTTGAAATTCAAACATTGAGTCCTAATTCGAAAATTGACAATTTTCCAAAAATCGGCCAACTTCTGGAAGCCATAACTTTTGATCCGGGACTCCGTTTTTCAAACCATTTGCACCGTCGGAAAGGTCTCGAAGTGAAGAACACGCTAGAATTTCAATGATTTTTGGGCCTGTACGGGACCGTTTAGTGCCTCAAACTGGACTTAGAAGGTTTTTCAAGGCAAAAAGCAAAAACTGGAACTTGAATAACTTTCAAACCATGAATGATATTGACCTAATTCTTTCGCCAACGTGCTTATTTTTCCATCATGAACCTTCCCATAAATTTTTGTCTTCCAATGCCTTAAAATTCACACCTGCTAAAACTAGCAGTTGAGCAGAAAAAATAGAAAAGTAGTTTTGAAAGTTGTAAACTCTTATTCAACAAAAAGGGTATCCAGAAATGTAAAAACATCTACAAAAAGAAAACAAAAGGAACATAAATAGAAAGCATCTTTTTTGGGTGATGCAAGATTGCCCTCACACCACTGGATGCTCTTGCATCATGCACAAAGATTAAATAGAACCATTATGGAACGAGCATGAAGCATTCTCTCAAATGTAGGACTAGGAAAAGAGTTCTAGGCAGAAGCAGTAAATACATTAGTGTACCCAATTAACAGAACACCATCCACTTGACTTGAATTTGGAATTACAGAAGAAAAATGGTTAGGTAAGAAAATCTCCTATGATCATTTGCGTGTGTTTGGATGTGGAGCTTTTGTTCATATTCTAAAAGAGAAACAAACTAAGCTTGACATGAAATCTAAAAGGTGTATCTTTATTGGATATGGAGAAGAAACATATGGTTATAGGTTGTGGGATCCAGTTACTAAGTGTGTCACACAAAGTAGAGATGTGATATTTAATAAAAAAGTAATGCCAGGTTTACAAGAAGTCAAATCACCTAAGGAGTATATTCCATTAGAAGATATCACAAATGGTAGTGATATGTTTAAACAAAAGGTGATTGTAAACAAGCCACAACCACCAGTGCAAATTCAAACACATGACTAGCCACAAGATTTCCAAGATAATGAAAAACATGTTCATCAAGCTAGTAATGCACAAGAGTTGATTTCTCTAATTAGGAGGTCCACTAGAGAGCACAGGCTTTCAACCATGTATAAAGCTTTTATTCAATACTAATTGCTTTCTAATGAATCTGAACCTACTACGTTTAAAGAAGCATGTGTAGATAAAGATAGCAATAAATGGATGGAAGCCATAAGAGATGAGATGGAATCTCTTAAGGGAAATCACACATGGGATCTAGTATCCCTTCCACCCAATTGGAAAACATTGCAAAACAAGTTGGTGTATAGGTTGAAGGAAGAAGTAGATGGAAAGAAGAGATTCAAAGCTAGATTAGTGGTCAAGGGATATGCTCAACAAAAGGGCATTGATTTTATAGAGATATTTTCACCAGTTGTGAAAATGTCCTCTATTAGAGTAGTGTTGGGTTTAGTAGCTATTCATGATCTAGAGTTGGAACAGCTTGATGTCAAGACAACTTTTCTTCATGGTGACTTGGAAGAAGAGTTGTACATGAAGCAACCATAAGGTTTTGAGGAAAAAGGTAAAGAAGCACTAGTTTGTAAACTAAATCGTAGTTCATATGGGTTGAAACAAGCTCCTAGACAATGGTATCTGAAAATTGATTTTTTCATGTCTGAGCAAAAATTTTCTAGATGTGAATCTAACCATTGTGTCTATTTTAAGTTCTTTGATAATGGAGAATTTGTATTGTTGTTGTTGTATGTTGATGATATGCTAGTTGTAGGATCTAGCATGGTTGTTGTTAACACATTGAAATAACAATTATTTAAGAAATTTTCAACGAAGGATTTGGGTGTTGCAAAGCAAATCCTTGGAATGAAAATCATCAAAGATGGGAAGAAAAAGAAACTTATATTGTCACAAGAGAAATACATTGAAAAAGTATTGGAAAGGTTTAACATGAAGGATGCCAAGTATTCAACACACCTCTAGCAGAGCATTTCAAATTATCTTTTGTGATGTGTCCCAAGACACTTGAAGAAAATGAATACATGGAAACAGTTCCATATTCATATGCAGTTGGAAGTTTAATGTATGCTATGGTTTGTACAAGACCAAATATTTCCCAAGCAGTGGAAGTGGTTAGTAGATACATGAGTAATCTAGGAAAAATTCATTAGCAAGCAGTGAAATGGATTATGAGATATCTTAAAGGCACTTCAAACCATGTTTTGAGGTTTAGAGGTGAAGATGCACAATTGCATGGGTATGTTGATTCAAATATGGCTAGAGATTTAAATCGAAGATGACTGACAACAGAGTATGTATTCACATTGGCAGGAGCAATAGTTAGTTGGATTTCCAGGTTGTAAAAAGTAGTGGCTCTTTCAACTACTGAAGCGGAGTATATTGCAATGATAGAAGGAGCAAAGGAGATGTTGTGGTTGCAAAGGTTACTATTTGAATTGGGTAATAGACAAAAGGAATTCATATTGTATAGTGATACTAACAGTGTCATTCACTTGGCCAAAAATGCAGCATTTCATTAGCAAACAAAGCACATAGAGCTTCGATATCACTATATTCGAGGTGTTCTTTAAGAGGGTAAGCTCAAGTTGGAAAAGATACATACAAATTTGAATCCTGCAAATGCATTTACAAAAGTTGTTTCGAAAGAGAAGCTGGAGTTTTGTAGAGCTTCTCTTAGATTGGTAAGCCTATGACAATAGGCCTTGGAAAGTAGGAGATTTCTTGAAGCATGGTTGTTCACAGCTTAATTTGGAGTTCAAGTGGGAGATTTTTGGGATTTGAAGTCCCGTGAACTATCTTCATCCTAAAATTTCAATGCAAACAAAATCCACCGTAAACAATTTCTGGTGATGACTCATTATGCAAGTTTGCTATGCAAGGCTAGAATACACGGTTAGCTGGTTGCAAACTTCATTATATACTGGACTATTTGTAATGTAAAAGTTAGTGCTATTGGATTAATAAAGATTTCTCTAGCTTTCCTGTGGATGTAGGCATATTGCCAAACCACATAAATTGTTTTGTTTCTCTGTTCAATTTTTTCTGCATTCGATTAAATCTATTTTTTCAAATTTCAAATTCTAAAGTTCTATGAATCCTATGATAGTTTTTAATAGGGATAACCTAGACCTCATGACCTCTTGCCCCAATAGGATGCTTTAGCTAGTGAAGCTAGACCTCGTCTGTATATTTGATCATGTTTACTTGATTAATTTAATTTTCAATTAATTAAGAAATACAATAAAATGCGCAGTATATGGCTGAGTAAACGTGACCCATATTTATATATTAATTGAGAGGGATTATTGGTCAATTTTAGTTATATTCCTGGTAATTTCTTTTCTATTTGATTGTATAAATTTGATACTTTTTTCTATTTGATTATATAAATTTTGTCTTTATTGCTATTTGATCATATTTTATGAATTTTTTTTTGTCTTATTATCTCATTTTACTATGGATCATGAAGTGACTTGAACTTAATGATTTTTTTCTTATCATTTCACATCAATGAAGATAAAATTTATATAAACAAATAAAAAATAAATTAGTTTAATTTAATTATATTTAAAGTTACATTCGTAAAGCTATTAGGATTGAAAAGGAGACAGGTTTGAGGAGGAATTTTTTTTTACTGACGTGGAAGACTGTTTACCTGAGGCCAACTATATCAAAGCATTCGTAAACTACTGTTGGGAGATATATAACCAGGAAATTTAAGTGGAAGGACAAAGTAACAGAGGCAAAGAATAGAACTGAGCTACAGTAGATCGTTGTTAACGCTTTTCGTACTTCTCTAGCGTGCATAAAATGGTCATAAATATTCTACACGGAGAAAGTATCCACACAGAATATATATTTTTTCGATTCATTAAAGTAGTCGTTATCTGTTGAAGATACCTTTCCTTCTGGAAGTACTGATAGGAAGCTTTCCTTCATGGGACAAATAGCTCTTCGCAAATTTCCAATATTATGTCCTTTCTTATATTGTGTATTCCCCACAATTTGGTGAGTCAAATGACATTTGAATAAATTGAAAATGAGATATTTGATGTTTGCTCTCTTCAAATCTACAAATGTAAACACAACCTAGCATTGTTTCACGTTTTCATGGGTATACTTTTTCTTTTCAACGATTTCTTTCACAATTTAAACATGTTTGTGTTTGTTTTTGGTCTTTAAATTTGTGGAACATGAGCTCTTGAATGTCAACCACTCTCTCATTGGTGGAACATGAGCTGGATGAATCGGTGATAAGAAAAGATCATAATATTTGAGTGGAGATGTATTTCTTACAAACGTATATAGAGAAATACAAAGAGTGCTGGAGGATCCATATAAATTACAATGGACTAGATAGTCTGGATGGTCTTGTCGGTACAATACCACAATCTTCATACTTAGATAGTTCAGGATTCCTGAGGTATTACTCCTAAAGCCTTGTATTTGTCGGGAACATTAATGCTTATCATTATAATTAGGAGATATAGATATGACATCCTTTTACTCCTAAAGCCTTGTATTTGTAGGAAACATTAATGCTTATCATTATAATTAGGAGATATAGATATGACATCCTTTTTGACTAATGATGAGGAGGTTAATGAGCTAGTTTAGGTTTTCATGGGGATTACATATAAGGACTTATTGTAGAGGATATGGTCTTCCCTTTCCTAATGGTAAGAGCAACAAAAGGTAAGAAATATCTTACAAAAGTTGGTGAGGAGACCGTAGAGAGGAACCCCTAGTTTTAGCTCCATTATAGTACTTAGACAACGATGAGTGGGCTAATTCAAGTAAATAATAGTCAATGTTGAAATTTTGTTCTTTAGTGTTATAAATCATAATATACTTTATGGTAGTTGATATTGATAAGTGTAATTTTTTTATTGTTTCAATTATAGATAATTTTGGAGGTGTGTACAAAATAAGTTTCCAACTAATCACACTTATTGGGTTATTGTTTTGGCTTGTGCTATGTTTGATGAGTGTTTTAGATTTTATTTAATTTGAATGGGTCATGGGATGAATTCGTTATGGGTATAAGTGCTACCAATTATCATTTACTCTTGAAATTAGACACAGGAAGCAAACATAAAATTTAATAGTCATACTCAATGGAATATGCTATATGTAAAGGGTTATCATGTGCTTGGTCTATTACTTCTAGTATATAAAGGCCTAGTTAAGAAAGTCCATGAATTGGGAATCATATGGTTAAATTAACAATTTTATATAGTAAATAAATCAATATATACCTAAAAGCTTACTTGTCTATGAAACATATTCTATATAGGATACTTTTTACAATCATTACATGTCTTTTCATTACTTACTCAAGTGTTAGATAATTACATTGAATAGAGGTCTCAATGAACATTATTTTGATATTATTACTTTGAAATGGGTATCCCTATCAATATAGTCTATTTTATGGTAGACATAATACAAAATATAAGGATTTTGTGCTATGAATTCAATATAAGATGTATGTTTCTCTTGTTTGGTTAACTTTTGGTACTCTAAAACATATGTACACATTAACAAAATTATTAAATAATAGGTCTTGAGAACTATTGCAAGGTTAATATTGGTATACTAGAGAATGAATACTTTGTTGAAATCTTCTTGAAGAAATTTAATTTCAATAAAATAATAGAGTTGATGGGAAATAGAATATGATACACAGATTGTATTGTTATAGGAGCTTAGAAATTTATATCTTAGGAATTCTTTGTCATTTAAATGTAAATATTTCTAACTTAATATTGCCACTATCTTGTGGACAATACAACCTATTTCATATGTATAAACATATAACTCTTTCATGTGATCACATGGATTGACTTATTGTTATATTTAGTTGCTTGAGATAATCTACATAAATCTTTTGATTATAATTTAGTGACTCATAATGAGATGGAGTATATTTTTATTTACACATCATAAGGAATTGGTTAATTTGATCATGAATAATGAATTCAAATATTTTGATACTATTTACTCCAAACCTATAAGGGGTTCATGGGAACTACAATTAAACTATGTCTACACACTTTAAGAGTGATCAAAATTGTACTATGGCATTCTTATATTATGGAGAATTGGTCACACTCGTATTAGATCAAACATCTCAAAACTTGTCCAAGGTATAGTTATTAGTGAATTTTAAATTGTTAGATTCCCATACTAGATACCTCTTTTTTCTATATGTGGTACCCTTCTAAGAAATTGTGCATGAGGGGTAGGGTCCTTCCTTTTGGGGTGACATATAATGGAGGCTATACAACTCTATGGTCCAAGAAAAAGAACCCACATGATGTTCTATCCCATTTATCTTCATGGAAATGTAGAATCATGTTTTAATTATATTGGTAATTAATAAAAATATTTTATGTTCCAATATTTTTTTACTGTGTATAAATGATTAATATATAATTGATGTGGGGGTACTTATGGCACTTAAAATGTATAGGGGTTGTTTTATGTCATTTTTCAATAATTTGAAGAATCATATAATTCTAAAAATGGTATGTACACAAGTGATTAAATTGTTGATTATAATGTTTTGATTAGTTAAAGTAGAAAGGGCCTAGACCCATTACAACCAACCATTGAGGAAAAAGAGAGTAGTCGTACAAGGAGTGTGACATCAGAAAAAAAGAAGAAGACAAGAACTCAACAAAAAATATCAGCAACTAGTAGACACACAAAGGGGACCGGCCTAAGATCAACCAACCAAGAAGACCAATTATTGGTTTCCCACAATGTGAAGGCCTTTGATGGCTTGACACTCCTTGGTTAAGAACTCCAACTTATCCTCAAAGGATGGATCATTGGGACCGCATTTAATAGTTTTCTCCAAGGTGGTAGGTTGGGAATTCTCTTTTGGTTTTCTTTTCTTATTGGAGCTTGAAGGGGAAGTGATAGAAGCTTCATCCCTTTCATGCTTAGCTTTTTTGTTCTTTAACTCTTGTTGAAAAACATGAATAGTCATAGACATGTTCTTGACAATCTCCTTGATGTAATTAATGATCTTTTTCATATTGATCAAGATTTTATCTCGGTTGGCTTGAAGGCTGGTAATCACTTTTTCCAAATTCTTATGATTCTTAGTCGACTTGATCACCTCATTGATGCTCTTGACTTATTTCTTTAGCTCAGCCCAATTGTCCAAGGTTGCAGCTATTCCTTTCATCATTTCCTAGTACTCCTTATCCACCACCTCTCCATGCCAATTAGAAGTCTTAGAATAATAGGCTTTATATTTTGAATCCTTTTCTTAGTCATTAATAGCTAGGCAAGGTGCTATTTGAGAATATTGTTCTAGATATTGGTAGCCTTGCATAGGTTATTAACTTTGTCATATAGAGGAACATAATTCTTACAAGAGGGGGAATTTTGAGACACCAAGGGATCTTTAGTCATGTCCTAAGAAGGCATCTCCTCTTTTTGACGAGAGGGAGGGGGCTAACAAAGGAGTTGTGGGGAGGTGAGTTAGCAAGGGAGAAATTGGTGGAGGGGGACAAAGTAGGCCTAGAGTCATCATCTAAGATAGAAATTTGAGGGGTTCCATAGAGGATACTTTAACTTACTTGAGGAAACATGGGAATTAGCAGCAAAATGTTTTCCTTTTGAGGAGCATAGGGGGTTGGATTATGTTTCCTTGCTCAAAAGGAGGGGGGTTAGTACCAAAGGAAGGAGTGTCAGGATTTTTAACAATATAGTCCAAGATTTTACCCACTTGGAAGAGAGAGGGATCATTTATGCATAAGAGCGAAAATAAGGTTGGGGTGAGCACTAGGTTGAACTAGTAGAGATGGTAAATTAAACCCTAGGGGAGAGGCAAAGACTTGACACTGTTAAGGATAGATTTCACAAACTACTCCAATGATGAACGAAACTAGAAGGTAAAATTCATCTTTACATTATTCCTAAAATGATTAAGCATAAGAAAAAGTTGAAAATGAAATGTTTTGTTAGAATGACCTGCTAGAATGACATACCTCATAAGAACTTTAGTAATTTTCTTTCAAACTCTTAGGAGGTCCTCTCTATGAAATTCATTTTGTATACAATTAATCTTTTTGCCTCTCTTCAATAATTTTTCCATGTCTTTATTGTAATTCTCCTTGGTTTTTTTTTTACAGAAATTGACACCTTCGAAGGGAAGGCCAACAACAATCGAGATGAGCTCAATAGTAACAAAAAAGGAGAGGCCCCTAATATCAACTAACCCATCCTCCCAAGAATTAGCGAACTTGACATAAAGGTTAGGGTCATGACCTTTCATAACCTCAATGTAAGGGCCCAGATTACCCTTCTAGAGAATTGACCAAACTTCTTGGTCATTCTTCACACTCTCACAATTATTGGGCTCCTCTTGGACAAGGTCACCACCTATGGTGGTTGGTCTAGTAGGAATGATGGGACAATAATGAAACACCAAGAAATGGAGGTTCCCAAAACTTCTATCACAAATAAGAGAGGCAAGATGAAGTTTGAGAATGAACTTACAATAATGTTGATTATAATGGTCACCACCTATGGTGGTTGGTCTAGCAAGAACGATGAAACAATAATCAAATACCAAGAAATGGAGGTTCCCAAAACTTCTATCACAAATATGAGAGGCCAGATGAAGCTTGAGAATGAACTTACAATAATGTTGATTATAATGTTATACTGATGTGATAATGACATTTAAGCTTACTTACCTATATATTTTTTTATTTAGAGAATTTGAAAGGGATAATAAATGATGACATTATGATATATTATAAAAATTTATATGTATAAGTGTTTAAGGTTTTATAACAAGTATATTTTATTTGATTATAATTTTAAATTACATTATTAGATTTTTCTTTATGAATTATAAGAAAATAATTTAATCTCAACACCGATTAAGATTCCTAATAGATGAATAAATGTCCTAGGAAGAAGATAGCTAACTGTATGCCATTGCAAACTCAAATTAGAACTCATGGTGTTTTTAACCATAAAAAACTAAGGCGACTTAATTAATGCAAAATAAAAATGACTTTTCCTACCTTACAATTGGATTGAGTTGTCTACATAGAGATCTTCTTACATATATCTTACGATTAAGTTCTTAGAATTTATTGTAATCTTATTGCTAAGGTAAATTTCTCTAAAGGTTGTGCTATTATGAATCAATTAAAAAATATTGTTTTGAATTTCAATTCCAAGATACATCTATTAACTTATATATTTTTAACACATGTTTGGACAACTACTCTTTACGGATAAAAGGTTTAAGGACAACCACTAAATAAAATTTAGGGGATTGTTTAGAATAATTACAAAAAGTTATTTGATGTAAGGACATGACTCCTTATATTGTCCAAGTTGAATTTGATGTCTAACAACTAAAATTGAACATTATTTTATAATTTTTTGTTATTTGTATAGGTTATGACATTTTGTAGATAGTTTAAAGTGTAGTTTGATGTATTCTTATTATGTGTGAACTTTTCCTCTTTGGATCTCTTCAAATCAAGAAAAAATGTTGATTAACTAGTGTAAGCAATATTCTCCAAATTCATAGTATCTTCTTGGAGGATCACACACATTGCAGTGGGTTAGAAATATATTAATAACCACATTCAGGGCAATATTTATAGGGCCTACATCTAATATACTTGAATTTCTCGACCTAGGCCACTAGGTCCAAAATGGTATATTATACACTTACATTTCCCCAAATACGTGGTGGAGAGATTATCCTTGCATAATACCTTTGACATTGTTGTTCTCATGGACTTAGACTTCCCTTTAGCCCAATGCATGTCATATCTCACTAATTGGGTATTGAGATTACTATTTTCCAAAAGAGAAATAAATGTGTCAACTTAGCTTTGAGGAGATAGAGACTAGGGATCATTTAATTTACATATGGACATTTTTATAAATTATATAGAAGATTTTGACGTCTCTTTACTGATTTATTACAATCTTTAGAAACCTTCCTTGAATATCAAGAACAAAAGTGTTTGACATCATATATAAGAGAATCTTGAATGTTTAATTGTTGTCAATTGAATAAGAGGAAATAAATAGATACTTCTTCTAACATTTAAATTATCACTTTTTGCTTCATCCAAGTAGATTCCTAGAATGACTTGAAATATGTATTTGATAGTCTTTTAGACCTAGCTTAAAAAGCTTTTAAAGAATGGTCAAGGAAAGCATAATCTCCAAGCCTAACAAATAAACAATGATGCATATATACCAATAGAAAAATCAATCTTACAAATCTCTTTCACAAAGTTGTTTTAAGTATGATATTATCTTTAATTTCTTTTAACTTTTCATTTTGACTATAGACTCTAGACCTGGTATTTATGGAATTTTTTTCCTTGGAAGGCCAAAACAGGTTGACCAAACTATTGAAACACTTCCCTTGAAACCGAAAAAACCGGAGAAACGGTCGGCGCTGCTATACTAACTCTCTAATTCCAGCCAGGCAAGACTTCACGTGTTACAGTATTCGACCATTGCTGGAGCTTTCAAACTGTCAATTTCATGACCGTCTAGAGCAATGTTTTCAACTCTCCTGTAACGACCCTAATGCGATTCGCATCCACTAGTTGCTTTCCAGATTTGTTGGTTGAACTAATAAAAAACACGTTTCCAGAATTCCGAGGCAGGGAAGCATTGAATCAAGCGCTTTCAATCTCACTTTCCTCGCAGCTCAATATGGAATAGAGAAATTCAGAAGCGTGCATATATAAATCCTGCGATCCAGTTGTGATTGTCAATTAGTCATAGGATTTTCTATATGTACTGTGTTGTTAGATTATATTTGACCTAGAAATTCATGTGATCATTATATTATGTAAATTTATAGTTGAGTTGTATACCAAACACGTGATTGAATATATTTAATGTTACCATCTTATACTCATTCATTAATATACATTTGACTTACAAACCTGCGTGATAGTTACGTTGATTGCATCATATTTAAGGTACTTAAAGAAATTTGTTAACCTGCCGGCCAATAAGATTGTGATTGATTTCCATGGATTCGATGTGTAAGAAAGGAAGTGGAAAAAAGGGATAAAAAGATGACAAATTTCTACCCGTTGAAGAAGAATTTAATAGACAAGATTGCTCTGAATTGAACATTGTAGAGAGTAATGGTGAAGCAGCAATGCAATCAACAGGCGAAGTGGATCCTATGGAGGATTTGCTAGTGCAGTCTTCCAATATGTGGACGAATATGGCGGAGGCTCTATTACTCACGCCTCCTCGCCCAAATGACGAATTTGAGGACACTGATTTGGTGGATCCTCTTTACTCCCTTGGGAGCGACTGAGCTGTTTAGAAAATGTTTGTACCAACTTCAATTTCGATTGAGTTCACTGATAGAATACGCAGGGCATAATAATCGGTCCCGGCGTACTGTAAGACACAATCGGTCAAAATAGTGGTATAATTTTGTATTTAAAACATCCTTAATAGTGGGTGCAGGAAAACGTATACTGTGACTTATGATTCAATAGCACTCTCGTTGGTTTTGTTAGGAAATAGGTGGTGTTTCAATTTTGATTTTTCCATAGATTTGATTTTTCTAAATATTAAATGTTGTTGATTTTTTCACTTTATCTTTGAGTTATAACTTGTAGTTTCTATTTGGACGAGGGATCAAGTTGGAAAGTTGATTTTTTACAAGTGGAGTTGTGCATAAAAGATTTTTTTATTTCCGTGTTGAGTTTACATGGAATATGAGTTTTTGAGGTGTAGTTATTTTGACAAATACAAATTTTCTAGATTGGCATTTGATGACAATTGAAAACTTACTATTATGCATTTATAATGTTTTTTGGCGCTTTCCATGTTGTACGTTTAGCCTTTGGTGGTTGTTTTAGAAATATCTATCTTATGCATTGTAAGCTCTTGTGTATTTTGTAGTATGAAATTGTCTTGAGATACCGTTATATGTTGCCATATTTATTCTAGAATTGTAACATAGGTAAACTCATGTAGAAGCTTGCATTGCAAGTGTATTGCAACCATTGTTTATAGATAATACATTGTTTAGCCTTTTACAGTGTGGGGTTTTTTTCCGAAAGGGTTTTCCCCACATATATTTGGTGTTATGTGTTTTTATTGTATCCATGTTGTTGTTTATCGTTACCTTAATATGCATCTTCTTTATTGTAATTGAATAAGGGCTTGAAATTGTCAAAATTTGCACATTCTCTCCTCTGATAGATTAGTGTTGGAAGCTTTTCCACGTAACTGGCTTCCTTTCAGCTGGTATAAGAGCTTGATCACCTCTATTTCCTATTGTGGGTTAAAGGGTTTTTTGTACTAATCTTATTTGAGTGGGAGCTAGTTGCAGAAATTTTGTGTTGACTCTATTGCAGGAAGGAGATGACAAGTACATCTAGTAGAATTTAGATAGAGAAGTTTAATAAAGACAACTTTGAGATGTGGAAGCTCAAGATGGAAGACATGCTTGTAGACTGTGACTTGTTGACAACTATTTCTGGAACTATGCCAACAAGCATGGAACAAGAAGATTGCAATTTGATGGATCAGAAGGCTAAGGGTTTGATAATACTTTGTTTAGTTGATTCCATACTCCTAAACGTTCACAGAGAGAAGACTACTAAACTTCTTTGGAAGAAAATTACTCAAATTTATTAGGCTAAATCCCTAGTAAATAAGTTGTTCCTGCAAAAGATGTATTCATTGTGGAAGGAAGAAGGAGAATTTGTCACATATCCCTTGAATGCATTCAACATGCTTGTTGCCCAGTTGAACTTTGCTAGTGTGAAAATGGAGGACGAAGATTATTGCATGAATTTTTTGTGTTTGTTGTCGGATTCCTACGAGCACCTTGTCATGGCCATTGGAAGTACCACTACCACCTTTAAGATGGATGAAGTGGTTGTGTAATTGCTATCTAAAGAGATGCAAATATAATCTTCTAAAATGGATAAAGAGGCTCTGGCAGTTTGAGGAAGAACAAAAGAAAAAGGAAAAAAGAGGAACATGAAGTAAAAAAAGTTAGAATCCAAATCTTGTGGGAGATCTAAGTCTCCTAGTAAGACCAAGGTGAAATGTTGGAATTGTGGCAAACCTAGTCATTTCTGCAAAGATTGTGTTGGATTTCAAAAATGTAGATTGCAAATCCTAAGATGATGCCAAGCTCTATGATCATATTTGCAATGTTCTTGAACCAATGAATGGAGTTAACCTATGTACTTGATAACTCCCTGCACTTCAGGCTCTGCTAACCTAGGTGGGTGTACCTTTATAATGATGTAGTTTGGGAGAAAGTATGATTTAGTTGAGTTAACTAATCTATCCAAGGTGGAAAATTGTGTAGGATAAATGAAAGCTTACTAACTAATTTACTTTTAATATGACAACTGGTTAATTTATGATATGTAATTGAATGAGTAATGTATAAATGAGATGGGCCAGTGCTCTATTGGGTGTGCAGAGTCAATGTAGTTCTATAACTAGTGGAAAATTCTAGTTTTAACTCTGATTTTTTGGCACTTTAATTTGTTTGTACTTTGTACAAGCATGCAAGGATGTAGCTATCAGACTCTTCTTACTAATCCAATTGAACCTACCAAGTTACTGTGATCTCTTAAAAGGATTTTTAATCCCTCTTTGAAGGACCCAATCAACAAAACCACACAATATCAAAAAATATGTATTGAAAGTTCTCTTGGGGAACAATGGAGGCACACGAGTGCGGGCACAGGCATGGGTGGGAAAATAGGATTTTGAAAGATCAAGCGATGGAAATGGAGGTGGGGTAGCATCTAAGAAATCACAGGCAGAAGAGGCGTTGGGATCGAGTAAGAAGAAAGGTGATGCTAATCCGAATGATGTGGATTCTAGAAACAAAATCTTGGTGGATCTGGCTGGAAAGGATATTCCGGTGGCTAATCCTGTGGGCTCCCCCACCAGAAAATAAAAAATAAAAAATCCAAAGGTGTGGTGGGGTCCACTAGCGACATTGGAGGAAATCACAAACCTTGGACTTCTTTGTTTGGGGTAAAACCAAATGGAAAGTCATCTTTCCCTCCGATGCAAAATATCTCTTTCCCTGAAAAAGGTAAGTTTCCTATTTTTGTGCTAGATTTGTTAATTGATCATAATATAGCTTGAATGGAAAGAACCCTGGTTGGGAAATTTATGGGCCCTAGACCAAATATTGAAGTGGTTATGGAGTTTGTCAAAAATAAGTGGAGAACTAATCGAAAAGTTTCAGTAGCTACGATCCCAAAGGGCTTTTTGCATTTGAGTTTACTTGCAGAGAGGACATCTTGGCGGTTAGAAGTGGTGGTCCATGGGTTATAGGGAAATCTTCCTTGGCTCTAAAGAAATGGTCTTCTAATCTGAACCTCTCAGACTCTATTTTTGAGAATGTCCCAGTTTGGGTTAGACTCCCAAGCCTTCCCCTGGAATATTGGAATGAGGATGTCTTTTATGGTATTGTGAGCTCCTTTGGTGAGCTCCTTTCTATTGATTCCATGAAAATTGCTAGAAAGAGGTTGGTATTCACAAGAATATGTGTAGGGGTCTCTCAGAATGCTGACCTTCCCTCATCAATTGAGATTTAGTTGAAACTTGGATCATGGTCACAGTACATAGAGTTTCAAACCATCCCATTTGCTTGTTTCAAATGTAGAAAATCTGGGCATTAGGCTAAGAAATGTCCTTTAAATTCCACTAAAGAGAAATAGAAACCAGTTGGTTCTTTGAAACCTATATGGTGTAAGAAATTAGGAGAAAGCCTTGAGAATAAAGAGTCTAATGGTCAAAGTACTTCTAATAAGGCTAATAGTGATATGGGAAAATAGTGAGGCTCCTTAGGAACCCCAGCATAAGGATTTTGAGAATATCATAACATCTAAGGAAAAAGAGGCAAGTGTGAATCAAATGGTTGGGGAAGAAAAGTAGAGTTAGGAAGGTGACCCATTATCCCAAGAGCTGAACCCAGATGAGAAAATAGATGGGATCCTTGGTCTGGAGGATATTCCTATTCAGGGGCTATCCTTGGAGTTGAACATCCCTCTTCTTCTCCCTTCCTCTGAAGGTCTTTTCCCCTCAGGAGTAGATCACTTTATGGATCCTAACTCCTTGGAATTTGTTAAGGACTCCTTCGATAATCAAGACCATTCTATTGAACTTTCTAGCAATGATTCAACTTTTCATTTGAATGGCATCATGTAGACATTACCTTGAGAGCAAAGAATCCTTACTAATAAGGAATGGGAATTAAGTAAAGACTCGGATAGTCAAGAAGAGACAGACAAAGAAGAGGTTTTATCAAAGAAAAAGAAAAATAAAATAAAACAATGGAAGAATCCAAGTGGTATTTCTACCAGATCAAAAGCAAAAGTAGACTGTGGAGCTACAAAGAACTCTCAAGGGAAAAAATTCTACTAAATGGACAAGAGAGCATAATAGCTTTCAGGATATAGCAAATGGAATTTAAAAAACCATCCCGAAGTGCCTCAACTCCTCTGGTAATTCATGAAGATCATGTCTTGGAATATCAGAGAACTTAATAATCCCCACAAGTAGGATGTTCTGTGAAATTTTGTTCGAGATCATAAGCCTAATATTCTCCTTATTCAGGAAATGAAAATGTCAAAGGAAAAAGTGGAAAAGATGAAACTTTTTCAGTATTTTAGTTCTCATGGAAATAACTCAAATGGTGCTTTAGGAGGTATTGTTTCCTTATGGAATAGTCACATAATCAAAGGGGATCCGATTTTGGAAGGTTCAAACCATATTGCCACTAGATTCACACATATTAGGGATAATTTCAATTGGATTCAATCAAATATCAATGCCCCCAATGGAAAAGGTCTTAGAAAATCCTTCTGGATGTAGCTGGTTGCCTTTAGGAGGACTTTTGATTAAGAGTCTTGGGTTGTCATGGGAGACTTTAATACACCCTTAATGAATGAAGAAAAATTTGGAGGTTCCCAGATCAATGTGGAGAGTAAAAATGATCTTCAAAGCTTCATTAACAACCAGGCACTGATTGATCTGGATTTACATGGAGCTTCATACACCTGGTCGAATCGCAGAAAGGGAATGGATCTTATTCAGGTCAAATTAGATAGATCTTTAGTCTCTAATCATTAGTTCTTTAATTATTATTGTTCTCTTAAAGCCCTCTCTAGGATTGGCTCTGACCACTTCCCTATAAGTTTTGTTGCAGAAACTTTAAAGAAGAAGAAAAATATTTCGTTCAGAGTTGAAAAAATGTGGCTTTCTCATCCTTCTTTTAAAGAAGAGATTAGGAAATGGTGGAATATAAGTATCCCTTGCACAACTATGTTCAGAGTGGCTAAAAAATTAAGGGAAGTTAAATTCAACTTGAAAAAATAGAAAAATGAATCCTTTGGGAATATTTTTAGGATTAAATCTAATCTTCAGATGGATCTAGGGGAGATTCAAAACAAAATCTAGAAGGAAGGATATTTGAATGATATTAAGGAAAAAGAGAATGAGATCCTTATAAAGATACATGATATTATTGGAAAAGAGGAGGAGTTCTGGAGACAAAGATCTAGAGATTTATGGTTATCTGCTAGTGACAAAAATACTAGATACTTTCATTTATCGGCCTCAAAACATAGGGCAGTTAACATAATTTCTCAAATTGAAGTGGATGGTATTAGGCATGAGGAGGAGGAGGACATTAGAAAGCATGTTGTTTTATTCTTTAAAAATCTTCTTTCTGAGAATGATCGAAATAACCTAAATGATCAGGATCATCTAATAGAGGCTATACCTAATGTGATCAATCAGGAAAATAATTCAATACTGTCTACTATTCCTACCAATGATGAAGTTAAGAAGGTTGTTTTCTCCTTTGAAGGGAGTAAAGCCCCAAGTCTAGATGGGTTCCCAATGTTTTTCTTTCAATGGTTATGGGAAATTGTTGGAGAAGATGTGGTGAATGCAATAAAAGAATTTTTTGGATCCAGAAGTCTCCTAAAAGAGTTGAATGCTACTTTTCTAGTTCTAATCCCTAAGAATCCTAGAGCGGTGAACTTTGAGGCTTTCAGACCCATAAGCCTCTACAATTAGATCTATAAAATTATTTCGAAGGTTTTGACTTCTAGATTCTTAATTCTCTTGCCAACTTTGATTTCACCTCAACAGAATGGTTTCGTCCCTAGTAGATAGATCCTTGATTCTATTGTAACAGTGCATGAGAATATCCATTCCTTAGTTGAATCTAAGACTAAAGGCTTTCTATTAAAGCTTGATATCTCTAAAGCTTATGACAGAGTTGATTGGAAATTCTTACTCAAAATTTTAAAAGAATTTGGGTTTTGCAACAAGGTTCTTCAAATGGTGGAACAACTTGTTTCTACTACTTCTATTTCTGTTATGGTTAATGGATCTCCCACGAATTTCTTCCAAAGTTCCAGAGGCCTAAGACAAGGAGATCTTATTTCTCCTATTTTATTCACTATTATGGCTAAAAGTTTGGGAAGAAATTTAAAAATGCTGATTGCTAATAGATCCCTTCTTGGTCTTAAACGGTCCTCTAGTAATCTGATCTGTTCTCATCAACAATTTGTTGATGATACCATGCTCTTGGACAATTCTTCTATCTCGGAGGGAAAAAAATTGAAATCTCTATTTAATGTGTATGGGAGGGTGTCTAGGCAATTGATTAATAAACAAAAAAGTTCTCTTTTATTCTTCAACACTCTTGTTCATAG
This sequence comes from Sequoia sempervirens, assembly GCA_007258455.2. Classification (NCBI taxonomy): domain Eukaryota; kingdom Viridiplantae; phylum Streptophyta; class Pinopsida; order Cupressales; family Cupressaceae; genus Sequoia; species Sequoia sempervirens. The sequence goes on along the minus strand of VDFB02005479.1, from coordinate 54,074 downwards.
ACAGAACAAAATAGCCAGAATCCTTGGTTGTAGGGTGGAGTCCTTGCTTGCCACCTATCTTGGTTTACCCTTAAGCCTTAAACCCCTAGAATCCTTTTGGATTTCGTTGGTTGAGAGGTTCAATAGGAAGCTTTTTGGTTGGAAAGGAGGTTAAGCCAAGTGGCTAAACTACAAATCTTTAAAGCTACTCTTCAAAATTTTCCAATTTATGCCTTGAGCCTCTTCAAAATCCCTACTAAGTTCGCAGAAGCTATTGAAAAGATTAAAAAAATATTTCTTTGGTTGGGTGTTGAAGAAAAAAGAAGATTTACTTTAATAGGATGGGAGCTGGTGTGCAGACCAAAAAGGACCAGAGGTTTAGGTCTCAGAAGAATCATAATGGTTAACAAGATTCTCCTAGCTAAACAAATTTGGAGAATATTTTCGTCCTTAGGGGAATGGACTAATATCCTTGCAAGAAAATATTTAGAGAGTAATAGATCTCTTATAATTAGGAAGGAATCTCATCTTCTTTCTAGAGGCTCAACCTACTGGAATAATTTGATTAACATAAGAAAAATTGCTAATTCTAGAGTGGGCTGGCAAGTAAGAAGCGGAAACTAGACCAAATTCTGGGAGGATAGATGGTTGTTTAAGGAGCCCCTAATAAAAATTGATTCCTTTAGTGGGTGGGCTGATTATTGCAAAGCTATTTTTGGCTCTTATGTGAAAGACTATTGTGTGGATGGAAAATGGGTGGATCTGAGCCTTATCAGTCAGGCTCTTGCTCTTATTCAGTCTTCTTTGTTGGCTGTTAGACTGGACCTTTTTCAAATGGAAGATCGTCTTGTTTGGAATGATGAACCCTCGGGCAATTATTTTGTTTCGTTTGCTTTTTCTAGGCTTACTTCTTCTTAGGATTCTCCTCCCTTCTGGTCGAAGGCTTGGTTCAAACATCTGGTCCCTAAAATCAATATCTTTTTTTGGATCCTTCTCCAAAATAAGGTGCTCATGATTGATAACCTCTACAAGCATGGCTTTCAAATACCTAACAGATTTTTTCTTTGCAAGATGGAGGTAGAGTTAGTGCATCATATGTTTCTTCACTATCCTTTTGCTGCCTCAATTTGAGAAAAAAATATCAATTATTGGCAACTTTCTTGGGTTTTTCCCTTATCTATTGAAGATTTCTTTCTTCAATGGAAAGCCTCAACTCAAAATCCTATTCTTCGGTACTTGTAGCATTTCTCTTTTTTGCATGTTTCCTAGGGACTTTGGAAAGAACGAAACAACAAAATTTACAGAGATAAAGAAGCACTGGTGGAAATTATTTTTGAAAAAATAATTAGATTTTTGAAAGAAAATGTCAATGCTATCTCTCTGAAGGTTAGCAACTCTGAGAAAGTAGCTTATTCATCCTATGATCTTATGGTTGCTAAGGAATGGAATATAATTCTTGATTTTCCTTGTGCCCCTAAACAAGTTAAGAAGGATAGAGAGGGCACTTGTTGGTATTTCTCTCCTAATGGTTGGGTCAAAGCCAACTTTGATGGAGCGGCTAAAGGAAATCCTGGGTTGGCGGGTTGCGGTAGAGTCATAAAGGATTCCATTGGAAAGTTTCTTGGAGTGTCTGCCACTCCCCTTGGTTACCAAACCAATCACCTGGCTGAGTTTTCTAGAGCTTTTCACATTATTAATTTGGCTTATAGTCTAAATTTTAAAAACCTTTGGCTTGAAGGGGATTCTAATTACATTATTGATTGTATTTTAGGCAAGTCTCCCCCCTCGTGGACAATTAATTCATGGATTGATGATGCTATATTGACCTTAGCAAGGTTTGATAATATAAAGATTTCACACGCCTAGAGAGAAGCCAATGCTGTGGAGATTTTTTTTATGAATGAAGGGGTTAGGAGTAAAGGACAGTGTACTTGGCTAAATATTAGTGATCTAAGTGTTAATTTATGGGCCTTTTTGAGCTATGATGAATCACATGGGCAAGAAGCGTGTCACCTCATTAATGATGATATGATGAGGTAATTACATCATAATCATTAGATTGTATGGGACCGAGCTTAGTTGCTTAATCTGTAAGGTTGCCCGACATGCTTTGTGGGTTCTTAGATTTTGTGAGACCATTTCTAGTAAAGATTTCATCTCTGTCTGCCACACTGTGCTTGTCAAGATGGGTGGAGACAGGAAAAGAGTTGAGCCGGACAACTTTGAGATGCATACAAGAAATTCTAAAGTGTGGAATAAAGTAAAAACTAGGGGCTTATTTCCTTTTTTGAAAAAAACTCCATGGTTCTAATCAGGAGGCCATTGAACTTTTCGAGTAGAATTGGAAAAATGGGGAACTTACCCTGTTTGGCAGGAAAGTTGAGCTCGATGAAAACCTTATAGCAGAAGTGACGGGAATTCCCACTGATGGTCACAAATTTTTCAGGGACAGGGTTTTCTCTAATGAAGTTGTTATCAGATTTTTGAAGAAAGAGAAGGAAAGATTGAAACTGGTGAAAATCTCTAATAGCTACTTCAAAGTCGACACCATAAAGCTCTCTGGAGAAAGGTTCTTCGTGTTATCATGGAGTACATTACAGTGGATGGCCACTTCACCAGGGTCTATGGTTATCACTTTTCCCTGCTTAACCACTTCCGCTACAAGGTTAGGGTTTTTATTCCCTACTATCTTTTCTATTCTTTGAGAAAAAATTTGGATGACCACAAGAAAAATCCAAAAAAGATACCCTATTTTGCATACTGGCTTGATTAGGTTAATTGTTGAACACTACCAAAAAATGCCTGCCCCTGCTATTTTGGATGCATGTCCTAATTCTGAGGAGGATGATATTGAACCCAACTGCTTAGGGATTTTTCCCAATTTAAGCCTAGTTAGAATGAACCTTAGTTCGCCCTCTGTCCAAATTGGTATGAAACGCCCTAACCCCCTTTCTATGAAAGCTTGCACTGTGCCTAAGCCTAGAAGTTCTACCCTTAAAACTAGAAGTATTGACAAGAATCTTCTAGCTAAAAACCTAGTTTCGTACTTGGAAGACTCTCCTGAGTCTTAGAATTCTGGTGATAATAATTCTTTGTCCTTTTCTACCCCGTCACTGGAAAAAGACACTAGAATTGGCTCCCCTGCTACCCCCGACCCTGCTAAAACCTGCTTCAACCTTGATAGGGAACCCACTGTGGATGTTTTGGGTTTAGCCAGAAATAATGCTGTTGACCATTTTAGATTTTTGAAATGGATCTTTCATGAAATCAACGAACTAAAAATAAAAAATTGGGCCCTCCAAAGTAAACTGGAATAAATGGGAGCCAAGGTTACAATGCTAGGCAAGAAAGAGGTTGAGCTAAAAGATCATGGTGCTAGTAAAGAAACCCAACACCAAGCGGGCATGGACAAAAGGGCTGAAATTAAGTTAGATAAAATGAAAAATACTATTTAAATTATTGCTAAGTAGAACAATAGAATGGCGAGACATAATGCCATTATCATCAATGCCATGATTGAGAAGTTGGATAAAGCCCAACAGGGGTCTTTGGTGGTTGACCTGGAAGAGGTCAACGATAAAAACCAGGAAGAGGATGCTGGTATTTCAAAGAGAACCAAGGCCAATCTGAAGATGAAGGCTCCTCCTACGCCACAAATGATCCAAACCTTCAAGAAGGGAGTTCAAGACATGTAGAACCTAGAGGCTGAGATTGAGTCTATTCTGAAGACTCTGGGTTAGTCGCTGTTGTTGTTGGCTTTTCCACTAGCCTTTTTTGTTTGACCCTCCTAGTCTTTTACGGGTGGCTACTACTTGTTCCGGTTTTTTCCTTTTCTGCAGCCTAATTTTTCTATTGGACTTTTTTTCCTCTCTTTTATTGTAAACTTTGTAATGCCCCATCTTATAACCTAAGGAATGTTGCAATTGTGTATAAAAGTGAAATAATTTTTTTTTAAAAGTATTAATATTAACTTAATTAGTTGCATACATTCACTAAGTTACGCGATGTTACACTACTTGAGGTTCCATAGACGACTTTAGTATTTAGCATTGCACATATTAAATTAACATAAACATAAAAGTAAGCATTGCATAACATTTGAATTCCATTCATGATAGTATAAATTACAAATATGATTCTAACATTTCATTGAAATAATATTACAATTCTCATTCATCTGATGAGGTAGATCAATAATAGTTACAATTACATTTTACAAGTGTTCTCCTCATAAACAATTGAGGGATGTTTCACAATACAAAATTTACAAATAATGCAATAAAGAAAGTACTCAGATGTCCAAGTACGAGCTCTCCATCCATGAAGCTCTCATTGCCATGATCATAACCGGGGACCCAACAGAGTAACGTTCACGTTCCACCCAACCATGTGGTACCCGTAGGTCCACCCCCTGTGCTAGGAGATAGTAATATAGTTACCTAGACATAACCTATTAACCCTAGACACAAGTACATTACTAACTGATGGTTACATTGCTTCCAGATTTAAGACAATCAAATGTACTAAGAACACAAGGTTAACTGTTATTTTAGGTGGAGTGTCATCACAACGTTGTAAAGGTTACCCTAGTGTTTCTTCCTAGGTTCCGGCCCCCAACTTGGGTTACCCTGGTAACCTCTTACAAAACCCGGCCCCATTCCAAACTATTACGGAATCGAATATATTTTGTAGTAACAAGACATCGATTTGCCATTCCAGGCCTTCTCATCTTATACTCAAGACTGTACTAGCTCAAGAGTCCATAAGTGAGGCATAATCATCTTATTAAGGATTTTAATTCTAAGTACTATGTTGTTTAATTATCACTGACTTACTAACTCTTTGTAAGTTACCCTGACACCACTTTGTGTGTCGGCCCTCACACAAAGCCACTCCCCTAAACATAACAATGAAATTCTAAGTTTCTCTGACTAGGGTAAACAAGGTGTACAAACATACAACATATAAATCTACACTTTTCAAAACGAACATCAAGGACTATGTTCACAAATCAGGTGTCTAAAACACCATGCAAATACCATGTACACAACCTTAGCCAACATAAGAATTCTACTTAAACAATCACAATTCCCACATTTTACAATTTGTCTGGAAGACTTGTACATCTAAGACATTCCCAATATGCCCAATAAAAGAGAATATTATTTAAAGCAAATCAGGAAAAATTAACATCTCCTATTCGGATTTACTAAATCCAGTCAAACAATAATTTGAGATATAAAATTTATCTTCTAAGATTTAATTCAAATTCCAACCAATACAAAAATCAAATCTATAATTTGCTTAATTTCATAATCATGTATTATGATAACATTTTTCAATTTTTCTACTTAATATATATTTCATTAAAAAAAAGTCCTTTTATACTTTACACATATACTATTTAGCAATATAACAATCATCTAAATATATGCACATTAAATCATAATAATTAAACATTTATTTATATATATATATATATATATATATATATATATATATATATATATATATATATTCCTAAATTTTCCAAATTAAACTTATATTCATTAATTTCCTTATAGAAAATTATAAACATATATATTATAATATATATATATATTACATATATAACATATATTTAAATATATATATATATTATATATGTAACATACATATTATATTCTAATTATATTTAAAAACTAAATAAAACCATTTAAAAACTTTATAACAATGAAAAGGGGGCAGGGCCCGGCTGCTCACACAGCCGAACCCTCCATGGGAGGGCGCGGCTGTGTAGGCAGTGCCAACACTGCCTGTGGGCGCTGCCCTCACAGCCAGCTCCCCCGTGGGGGTCGGCCGTGGGGATAGCCCCCTACAGCTCCCACAAACTATAAAAGTTTTTTTTATCTATTTTTTTAAAATTAAAAATACCAAAATTTAATTCGCCTGAGCAGCGAAATCTCAAACAATTTTTTTTTTAATCCTTGTTTAAAAACCCTCACTCGTATGACGATTTTTGGAAAATATTCATTTCCCAATAAAATATTTATATATATATAAAAATAAAAATATTTATATATATATAAAAATATCCAACAAGATTAACATATACAGGAAATTTTTTTCTGGTAAAACTTTCTACAGGGAATAGAGAGAACAAATAAATTTTGTACAATCCATTCTTAAAATAATAGTTTCATCAACAGGTTCTTTTTCTTTAATATCAAAACCCTCATATTTTTCACCAGATTTAACAAATGATAAAACACAAAAATCCTTCCAAGATTTGTTAAATTCTTTTCCTTTTTAAAATTTTCCTACTGTTTTAAAAAATCATTGTATTACTCATAGATTCCTCTATGATACTATGTTTTTACAATTTTCACAGAAAGAAAATTAAATCTCTACAGGATTATTTTACAAAAAGCCTCTGAGAAGAAATACAGAATTTCACAATACAAATATTTGCTCAAGACATTTTTTTTAAAAGAAAACAAAATTAAATACTGAGAAAAATACTTGTTCTCATGTGGTATGAAGAACTTAGTTGTTGAAGAGAGAAACTTTTTCCTGTAGAGTGCAATTCTCCAAGCTTCTCCAAAACACCAAATCCAAAGGAATCTAAAACCAACAAGAAAGATGTTCCCACCAAAGGGATCTTCCAGAAATATACAACATACAGAGGAAATCACAATTTCTTAAAAATAATTTCAACAGCCAACTATTCTTTCTAATCCCGTGAAGAAAAAGATAAACTTCTGTGTTTCCCCAAATCCCAGATAACCTTCGGGAAGTTCCTCAACCAAAAACAATAAATTTAACTAGCACACATGTCGAGAAGAAGAAAATATCTTCAACAACTTCCCGACAATTTTTCCTTTCAAGATTTGCATGCTTTTTAATTTATTTAAAATTTCAATTTCCAAATTGCAAATTTTATTTAATAATTAAAAATGCCATTTCCCAAATAACAAATAATTTAAAATTAAATCTATTCACACACATTTAAAACAATTTCAATTTAATTAATTAATTTATTTAATTAAATGAATTTAATCTCTATGATCAAATTATTTAACCAAACAATCTAATTAATTAATTAAATATCATGTAAAACTTATTTCTCTAACATTTAAAAAAAAATTAAATAACAATAAATTAGAGAATAATAAACTATCATTAAAATTGACAAGATTTTCCTATCAAAGCAATTTAATCCAAACAGGAACAAACAAAACAACCAAAGACTCCAAACTAAACTGACAATGTATTGTGACTGGGTTTAAGACTAGACTAGGATGAACCATGTTACTACCTCCCAATCAACATTTTCGTTGAGTCTTGACACGCTCAGACCTGAGTAACTAGGTGGAGTTGGTGTCATGTACCTGCAATCCTGCAACCAAACAAATAACATGCATATATATATAATCCATTGTATAGGCACACCGTGCGGAGAAAATCACGGACATCACAGGGCACTCGCAAGCGAGTGATGCAACTCCATTCTCCACACAAATACACGTCACATTAGACTAACAAATTAAATAACAGTTAGTCCATCATAAACATATATATAGCAATAACATCTGAAGGAAATATCTACGCTATCACAAAGCATATCAGAAATCAAATATCGCCATACAATGTATCATCATGTCACAAAGTGAATCCACTGTCGCTCAAAATATCCAAACTAATGTACCAAAGTCTAACAGTATGAAAACATGTAAACAAAAAACATAAGCATAAATGGAGGGGTACTACATCCTCACCCCCTAGGATCAGGCTTACTCCTGGAAGCCTGCTAATAGAAAACAAATAGCACACCCATCTAATATAGGTCCTCCCAAGTAGTAGAAGCCTAATGGCTAGGATCCCATTGGACCCTCACCTGATCAACGTCTCGACCCATGAGACCGAGCGTCCGACGCTGTAGAATGGCCACAGGCTCCAAATCCAGCTACTGGTCCTCTACCTAAAGTCTCGACCACTGTGTTCTGGTGATCGGCTTGGCAGTCATCAACCACAGCATAAACTGTATGAGATTGTCCTACACCACCAACTGTAGGCTTTGAAACTGTAGGTTGAGGCCCAAAATCAGAAGAACCTCTCATCGAACACTGCCTAGCAATGTGTCCCTACTATCCACACGAGTAACAACCTGTGTCTCTACCGAATCCTCTACCACCCGAAGGTGCATTGCATTGCTGGAAACTACCTCTACTGATAGTAGACTGCACACTTTGAGGGCTATTACCTTGTTGTGGTTGTGGATTATTATTCTTTTGAGGTGTACATTGTTGATGTTGCCCAACCTTAGAGGGTGTCTGTTGGTTCCTAGAGGAACCCCCTGTCTGTACCTGTCCACCCCATGGACTAAAACCTGCTACAGGAGCACTACCAATCTGTACCCCTGTATGACCACCTAATGCCATAACAAGATTCTCTTCCACTATGCAAGCCTTCTCTACAGCAACTTCCATAGTCTTTGGCTCAAAGATTCTGACTCCACCACTAATGTGGGTGTTTAAACCCTTGATGAAGTGTTGTACTAGCATAGGCTCATCATCGCCAATACCTGCATACTACTTGAGTTCATAGAATCTACATTCATATTGCTCAACAGATAGAGCCAACTGACATAGATCATGGAAATCGTCAACCCCTCATTGCCTCCAGTGTTCCGATAGGAACCGTGCTCTAAACCTCTCCAAGAACATCTCCCAAGACACTGACCCAATATCTAAGTGGAGCTTCTACTCCTCCAGGCGCCACCAAGTAGAGGTGAATCCTCTTAGATGCATGATAGCGCATCTCGCTTGGGTATTGCTACTGTAAGGGTGCATGGCAAAGCATCTACCCAAATCCAATAGCCAGGTCTCTGCCTCTAAGCCACCTCCTGTACCATCAAAAGTAGGAGGTGTGCCCTCAATAAATCCCACATGTGTTCTGCAATAATAGCGTATTGATGCACTGTATCATCTACTCTCCATGGAGATCTATCACGCTCTCTAGCTACCTCCTACTCAACTTCCTGTCTAGGTCCAAGTCGGGCTAGGACCTCCTCTAATAAATGGCATATCTATGAACCCTCTACTTCTGACTGTTTAGGATTCTGTCCCTCATTCCTTTGATCCAACTGCTCTGCCTGATCACTCTGATGAGGGCTCAGAGGGGAAGTAACCTGAGGGATTGGCCCTCGGCCTCCACCTCGACCTCTACCACAACCTCTACCACGTCGTCTAGGCATGATCCTACACATGAACAATAACGAGTCTTAGATACTAATCAACAAAGGTTAACAGATAGCGACACTACGTACTAGGTCAACCTAATGGGCTCACGATTACCCAGAGCGTCCAGTGTTAGGAACCTTTGCTCTGATACCAATTTGTAATACCCCATCTTATAACCTAAGGAATGTTGCAATTGTGTATAAAAGTGAAATATATATTTTTTTAAAGTATTAATATTAACTTAATTAGTTGCATACATTCACTAAGTTACACGGCGTTACACTACTTGAGGTTCCATAGACGACTTTAGTATTTAGCATTGCACATATTAAATTAACATAAACATAAAAGTAAGCATTGCATTACATTTGAATTCCATTCATGATAGTATAAATTACAAATATGATTCTAACATTGCATTGAAATAATATTACAATTCTCATTCATTTGATGAGGTAGATCAATAATAGTTACAATTACATTTTACAAGTGTTCTCCTCATAAACAATTGAGGAATGTTTCAAAATACAAGATTTACAAATAATGCAATAAAGAAAGTACTTAGATGTCCAAGTACGAGCTCTCCATCCATGAAGCTCTCGTTGCCATGATCATAACTGGGGACCCAACGGAGTAAGGTGCATGTTCCACCCAACCATGTGGTATCCGTAGGTCCACCCCCCGTGCTAGGAGATAGTAATATGGTTACCTAGACATAACCTATTAACCCTAGACATAAGCACATTACTAACTGATGGTTACATTGCTTCCAAATTTAAGACAATCGAATGTACTACGAACACAAGGTTAACTGTTATTTTAGGTGGAGTGTCATCACAACATTGCAAAGGTTACCCTTGTGTTTCTTCCTAGGTTCTGGCCCCCAACTTGGGTTACCCTGGTAACCTCTTACGAAACCCGGCCCCATTGCAAACTATTGCGGAATCGAATATATTTTGTAGTAACAAAACATCGATTTGCCATTCCAGGCCTTCTCATCTTATACTCGACTATACTAGCTCAAGAGTCCATAAGTAAGGCATAATCATCTTATTAAGGATTTTAATTCTAACTACTATGTTGTTTAATTATCACTGACTTACTAACTCTTTGTAAGTTACCCTGACACCACTTTATGTGTTGGCCCTCACATAGAGCCACTCCCCTAAACATAACAAAGGAATTCTAAGTTTCTCTGACTAGGGTAGACAAGGTGTACAAACATACAACATATAAATCTACACTTTTCAAAACGAACATCAAGGACTATGTTCACAAATCAGGTGTCTAAAACACCATGCAAATACCATGTACACAACCTTAGCCAACACAAGAATTCTACTTAAACAATCACAATTTCCACATTTTACAATTTGTCTGGAAGACTTGTACATCTAAGACATTCCCAATATGCCCAATAAAAGAGAATACTATTTAAAGAAAATTAGGAAAAATTAACATCTCCTATTCAGATTTACTAAATCCAGTCAAACAATAATTTGAGATATAAAATTTATCTTCTAAGATTTAATTCAAATTCCAATCAATACAAAAATCAAATCTATAATTTGCTCAATTTCATAATCATGTATTATGATAACATTTTTCGATTTTTCTACTTAATATATATTTCATTAAAAAATAATCCTTTTATACTTTCCACATATACTATTTAGCAATATAACAATCATCTAAATATATGCACATTAAATCATAATAATTAAACATTTATTTAAATATATATATAATAATATATATATATATAAATATTCCTAATTTTTCCAAATTAAACTTATATTCATTAATTTCCTTATAGAAAATTATAAACATATATATTATAATATATATATATATATATTACATATACAACATATATTTAAATATATACATATTATATATGTAACATACATATTATATTCTAATTATATTTAAAAACTAAATAAAACCATTTAAAAACTTTATAACAATGAAAAGGGGGCAGGGCCCGGCTGCTCACACAGCCGAACCCTCCATGGGAGGGTGCGGCTGTGTAGGCAGCGTCGGTGCTGCCTGTGAAGGCAGTGCTAGGCGCTGCCCTCACAGCCGGCTCCCCCGTGGGGACGGCCGTGGGGGTAGCCCCCTACGGCTCCCACAAACTATAAAAAAAAAAATTATATTTGTTTTTAAAATTAAAAATACCAAAATTTAATTCGCCTGAGTAGCGAAATCTCAAACAATTTATTTATTTATTAATCCTTGTTTAAAAACCCTTGCCCGTACGACAATTTTTGGAAAATATTCATTTCACAATAAAATTTCATAATCCTATATATATTTATATATTTATATATATATATAAATATCCAACAAGATTAACATATACAGGCAATTTTTTTCTGGTAAAACTTTTTTTTGGTAAAACTTTCTACAGGGAATAGAGAGAACAAATAAATTATGTACAATCCATTCTCAAAATAATAGTTTCATCAACAGGTTCTTTTTTTTTAATATCAAAACCCTCATATTTTTCACCAGATTTAACAAATGATAAAACACAAAAATCCTTCCAAGATTTGTTAAATTCTTTTTCTTTTTAAAATTTTCCTACTGTTTAAAAAAATCTTTGTATTACTCATAGATTCCTCTATGATACTATGTTTTCACAATTTTCACAGAAAGAAAATTAAATCTCTACAGGATTATTTTACAAAAAGTCTCTGAGAAGAAATACAGAATTTCACAATACAAATATTTGTTCAAGACATTTTTTTTAAAAGAAAACAAAATTAAATACTGAGAAAAATACCTATTCTCCTGTGGTATGAAGAACTTAGTTGTTGAAGAGAGAAACTTTTGCCTGTAGAGTGCAATTCTCCAAGCTTCTCCAAAACACCAAATCCAAAGGAATCTAAAACCAACCAGAAAGATGTTCCCACCAAAGGAATCTTCCAGAAATATACAACATATAGAGAAAATCACAATTTCTTAAAAATAATTTCAACAACCAACTATTCTTTCTAATCCCATGAAGAAAAAGATAAACTTCTGTGTTTCCCCAAATCTCAGATAACCTCCGAGAAGTTCCTCAACCAAAAACAATAAATTTAACTGGCACACATGTCGAGAAGAAGAAAATATCTTCAACAACTTCCCGACAATCTTTCCTTTCAAGATTTGCATGCTTTTTAATTTATTTAAAATTTCAATTTCCAAATTGCAAATTTTATTTAATAATTAAAAATGCCATTTCCCAAATAACAAATAATTTAAAATTAAATCTATTCACACACATTTAAAACAATTTCAATTTAATTAATTAATTTATTTAATTAAATGAATTTAATCTCTATGATCAAATTATTTAACCAAACAAACTAATTAATTAATTAAATATCATGTAAAACTTATTTCTCTAACATTTAAAAAAATAATTTAAATAACAGCAAATTAGAGAATAATAAACTATCATTAAAATTGACAAGATTTTCCTATCAAAGCAATTTAATCCAAATAGGAACAAACAAAACAACCAAAGACTCCAAACTAAACTGACAATGTACTGTGACTGGGTTTAAGACTAGACTAGGATGAACCATGTTACTACCTCCCAATCAACTTTTTCGTTGAGTCTTGACATGCTCAGACCTGAGTAACCAGATGGAGTCGGTGTCATGTACCTGCAATCCTGCAACCAAACAAATAACATGCATATATATATAATCCATTGTACAGGCACACCGTGCGGAGAACATCACGGACATCACAGGGCACTCGCAAGCAAGTGATGCAACTCCGTTCTCCACACCAATACACGTCACATCAAAATGACAAATTAAATAACAGTTAGTCCATCATAAACATATATATAGCAATAACATTTGAAGGAAATATCTACGCTATCACAAAGCATATCAGAAATCAAATATCCCCATACAGTGTATCATCATGTCACAAAGTGAATCCACTATCGCTCAAAATCAGCGATCAAAATATCCAAACCAATGTACCAAAGTCTAACAGTATGAAAACATGTAAATAGAAAACATAAGCATAAATGGAGGGGTACTACAAACTTGGTGGTTTCAGGTCCCTATAAAACCCTTTTTTCCCTTTATCAAAAATAAATATGCATTGACAAGTAAGTTCTAACCTTAACTTGAATAACATGACAACATCAATTTGGAGACAACATGATAATCATATCAACTACCTAACTCTTCTTTATTGATCCAATTGTTACTCCAAAGTTATTGTAGTTCACTAAAAGGATTTAATTCTTTAACATAAGCCAATTAATTTGACCACACAACATCAACAAATGTGTTTTGATGGAATTGAAACATCAACTTGGATATACAACTCCAAATAACATAGAAGTAACAATATGGATACAGTTAAGTAATTGTTTCAGATCTACAAACAACAGATACCAAGATTGCACCACACATAATTATAGATTTTTCATTTATCTCAACTAAAATTGTACATGCATTAGGGTCCATTCAGTATAATTTATATGACTAACATTTTGGAAATGCTTCTACTATATCTCCTATTTCTTCTCTATTTTCTCTTATGCTTATCAACTACCAAATGTTTATCCTATATAGCAATATTCTTAAGAGGGTACACCTCTTCAATAGTGTCTTTTGAAATTTAAAAATAATTAAACATGATTAATTAGGCTCTAGTTAGCCATAAATGGATTCCTATCAAATGATCCAGATAATCTTGTCTTGAATGTGTATTAGCATCATCTATAGTGTTCCTAGTTGCAATGTTTGTGATGATCATATTTTCCAAATGTTCATAGGATTCTCCCAATGCTGATTCTTCATTTCTAGCCACGTTCATGGCTTCCTGCAATATTAATTTGCACTCCTGCATCCACTCATTCTGATTCTTCAATTATCCATGATCATTGAATAATGCAGGTACTCCACCCCTCGAAGCATCAATGAATCCTTTGGCATCAACTTGTAATTCTTCATGATAATCTTTATGCTTTCCTATCAAGTCCTCAGTGATTGTGATGGTCTCAACATTTGAAGTACTTCCCTATTGTATTTCTTGAAATTTTTCTTGCAACATGTCACTTATTCTTTTATTCTCTTGAATAATAGAGTAGTTCTTTGAATAAGTTGTCTAAAACTTATCCATCCACACCATTAGATTAGCATGTATTTTCTAGAGAATTGCAAAAAGTGTACACCATATTTTTCCATGACCACTTGGATGTGTACTTGTTGGTTATCCATTTGAAACTACTAACATTTGTCTTTTGATTGAGAGCTTTCTCCCTGAGTTAGCAACTCAGTGGATCCTTCTAATGTGTTCATGATAGTGTATCTCAAAAAATCATTTTCCTTGAGTATTTTTTCATTATCCAACTTATACATGTCCCTTTCTTTTATTAACATCTAGATTTGTGCTTTATTCGACTTGGCCACATTGATGCCAATGTCAATTGTAACCACAGGATCAACCTCACCCACTTTCAGTGTCATTACATGCCCAAATGCCTTTTTTGTATCAATGACTACATAATTCTTGTGTGGAGGGTATAAGGACCAAATCATTAAATAATTTTCATCATGGTTATATCTTGACCCAATATACACCTATGTCACTCCTTCTGGGGTAAGCTTTTGTTTGGTCTCATTGTTATGGAAAAAAGTGTAAAAAATTAAAGCTAAATTTAATTCCAGACCTAGAAAGATCATCACACTAGCCTCCTCTAACAATCTTCTTCCATTTTCTGGAGTCATGTTCCCCAATTCATTGTCCACATCAATTCTCAATGTATTCAACAATTGGCTCTTATTATTAGGTGTGATATTTTGAACTGATTATCTTAATGCTTTTCCTTTATGTTTAAACAAAAAAAATTCCAAACTCAGGAGATTTAATGAACTAATCATCTAAAAAAAAAGATTTGTAAGTTAACTGCCTAGTATCCATGTCTGGTGATTCTTCAACTTCCTACTCTCTGCTTGGAGGTTGATATCCATCAATTCTCAACTTGGGAATCTTATTAGATGAGCCTTGTGATTCATTATCTTTATCAGATTCTTCACTACTAGAGGACAACATTTCCATCTCTTGGATTTCCGTCATCCTTTGCTCAATCATTAGATATTGTACTCATCAATTTCCAATTCAACTTTTTTTTCTTCCATATTCATAATGACATCATCATGTGGAAAAGGTATATGATCATATCCTCCTAAGTTATTCTTCTTCCTGGTGATATCAATGAAACCCTCAAGGTCAAATCCTTTTCTTGGAATAGCCTTTATTAGATTGTAATGTGACAATTTGTATAGAATGAGATCATAACCCTCCTTTGATACTGTAGTGAAATCACCAAAACACAATGTATTTGGCATGAATTATTTTTTTTCATATTCACTTAGGTTCATTACATTGGAATAGCCCAATTGCCTGACAATCTCAAGGTAGGCAATTCTGTTTGGCACCATCTTTGGAAAAATGAAAGGTGTATCTTCAAAACCATATATCCTGATCATGGCAGATTCAACATAATAGTACCATTCACCCCAATTGTGATCTATGATTGGTGGTCCATTAAAATCCTTTTTCCTCAAAAATATTTTAATTTCATCAGACAGTGAGTAATCACATGGGTGTTTAAAAAATCTTTACAATGCTTTAACAAAATACTCCTCAAAATGAAGATAATTTGAGTTGACAAATCTACTATCCCAAATAGATGTCCACAATTGTATTGGCAGTGGTTTCCCTTCTTTTTCCAATTGTGTTATTCTCAGTTCTTTAGGCCACAAACCTAACTCCTACCCAAAGTACAATGCTATGTGCATGAAAGGGGCGTAATTTTTGAAATACTTTATAGGGGCGTCGTTCTTGATGGCCATCAATGCTGAATCAATCTCCTTGCAAATATATGAGGCATAATAAAAAAGCCTTGGATTGTAACATTGTACATATGCAACAATTACCATCGGCCCTATAGACATGAACTCAGGGACCTTGATTCCCAATAATTTCCCTACTGAGAGGTAGGTATATTTCATGTATGGCTCAAATAAATCAACATGGAAAGGGGATCCATCCCCATCCTCAAGAGGTAGCATATTCCCATCATCTATGGGTCTATGTAGTGGCAATCTCTAGCCCTTATAAATAGTGTCCATTCTCCCGTATTCTTTCTCTAACTCCTCATGTGCTATGGGCTCATCATAGGTACAATCTAGGTTGAACACTTCACAAAGAGCATCTTTTGACAAGTGTGTATTTAGGGCTTTCCTTGCAGGTTGTATACGACTTTCAAATACATTAGGGACAACAAGCTTTCCTAAATTGAAATTTCATGGATTGCATACAGGTTCAAACCTCTTTCTTCGACCATAATGGAAAATAAAAATCTCATATCCCCTAAAAGGGGTCCATATATCACTCACATGTGCACATTTATCCTCTAACCTCTCAACATCAACCCTTAACTATGCGGACCTTCTAGCCTTTGGCCCTAAACCAAGCAATTGGTCAATGAGGTCCTAGTTTTATTTTCTCTCCTTTGTTTTAGGTTCCTCACCAGTTTCAATTCTCTGTTTTTAACCTCTTGGTTGACTACTCTCATGTTGTTGTTTTCTACCCTTTGTCTTCCTAGAGCTTGACTTTTCCATCTTTCAATATAACAAAATTGAATTGGAATTTCAATTGCAAAGAGACTTCATGAACTTACTTGTGTATCCCTATCCGCACTGAAATTTTGGCTTATGTCCGATCTTATGCCCTTCTCACTAAAAATTATGAATCAATTCCTTTTGATTATTCTTCTTTCAATCAAAATATATGTACACAATTCACATTCATGTGACCATTAATGTCTATCTCTATAAATCAATGCAATAGATTTTTTTGAATTTTGAAATGTTAGAATGACAAGATCGTATCAATGAGACTCCTTTGGTTTTTGGCCGATCCATGTTTCCATCTTGGTGCCACCTTTGTTTTATATTTTCTCATTTGATCACCAAGACATAACCAAATGTATTTTTGATTTGGAATGCCCCTTTGATCCTTTCATTTAGTCGGGAAGACAACTCTATTGTTTTATCAATATCGTGCAACATCTCTTTTCCTTAGTTTTCAATTCTCAGTGTTTTGGAAAGAAAATTTTGATGTCTATCTGATTTTAGGTATCGTAGAAATCCCCTTTTAACCTTCAGCCAGTGTCCTTTTGATGAATAACATCCACTCCATATTACTATTAGAATGACATGAATCATCATTAAGAGAGTAGGATTTCATCTTGATGAATTTTAGTTTCCTCGACACACATTCTTTTATCGTTGTTCTCCTTTGGATGAGTCAGCAAGACTCCCCCTAAGGCTCCTTCATCGGTGTAACACGTGAGGTTGGAAAAAATAGAAAAACTCACTTTTTTTGAGTATGTCTCTCCGATAAACTCCATCTACCGCTACATTGTTATGGGATCGACCTAACCTAGAAACTTTTCTCTGACTGCTTTGTTCTTGCCGATAGATTTCATTGGTAAGACAACAAGAATTATCTTACCGATTATGCATTCTTCATGACCTCTCATCAGTGTAACTTGGTTCACTTTCTTGCTGATATGTAGAAAATGCTCAAGCTAAGAAGCTATGATCTGTTGATCAAAGAGACTTACCTTGGTCTTGCCGATATAGACCAGTAGTTTGAAACTCTTTCTCAATGATGTTTAGAGAAATGCTCGTATATTAGAGGCTAAATTGGTGAGATTATTGGTGAACATGGATGGATTTAGTCACACAAATATTACCATTTATACTACTTATGAAATTATGATGTGGGAATTTCTTGGGGAATATGAGTAAAGGTCAGAAAAATGCAATATTTTCACAGTTCCAACAGATTGTAAGGAGGAAAAACAAAAGAAAAAGAAGACATTCTTCAATTCTAAATATGATAAATCCTCTCAAGATGATGTAGATTATTTTTTCATTTCCTTGGCAATGCATGCATCACAATATGTGTGGTTGATAGACTCCAGTGCTTCTTTCTACATGACTTTGCATCAAGATTGGTTTTCTAAGTGAAAGTTATGATGGTGGGAAGGTGTACCTAGGTGATGACTCTCACTTGAATATTTTTGGTTGTAGAAGAGTCAAGATAAGATTCCCAAATGATAGAGTGAAGGGGATCGATGGTGTCCTGCATATCCCTGGTTTGGCACAAAACCTTCTTTCTATAAGCAAGTTGAATGATTTAGGTGTGCAAGTTGTTTTCTCGAATGGAGGATGTAAGATGACAAGAGGAGCTATGATGCTTGCTAAGGGTTTTCAGATAGGCACTCTGTTTCAATTGAATGCATGCACAATTTAGTGCAATAGTTCTTCTGTGGAAAAGAAGAAAATAACTTATGATTCACTATCCTCACCATTGGAACCAACAATAAAGAAGAAAATTGCATCTACTTCTGATGGTCATGCTTTTTGGGTACCCAAGAGTTCTCATGCTTTGGAGATGAAGTTAGCTATTGATCGAAGACAATGCTAGTCACATTAGTGAAAAGGGTTTAAGAACCCTGGAAAATAAATTCCTTGTTGAGGGGCTTGATGATTGTAATCTTGAGTTTTATTTTTGTGAACATTGTATTTATGGAAAGAAAAACCGTGTTCAATCTTATCACAGTTCTCACAAATCTTCTAGGGTTTTGGACTATGTGCATTCTAATGTTTTTGGTCCTGTAAATGTTCCTTCATTATCAAAATCTGTATATTTTGTTTCTTTCATAGACATGATTATAGTAGGGGGTCATCCCACAATAATGGGTTACACTTTTTGGCCAAACTTGACATTGAAATCAACATTTTCAGATAAAATTTCACTTTCTGACACTTATAGTAGGTAAAATATTAGGAATTTGAAAATGATGTAAACTAGTGATTTGTGAGATTTTGTCTGTAGATTTTAAATGTATTTTTTTAAAAAAAATTTGAAATTAAATTGTAACTTTTTTGTGTCTCCCTTAATAACTAGTTTTTAATAGTAAACAACATTTTTAAAAAGTGGTGTGTACTTCGGCTCGCATAACTTTTTTTCTACAAAGGATAAAACTCTAATTATTTTGAATTTAGGTTGGTAACACAAGTATCTAGGGATTTCATTTTGTTTCATAGCATTTTGTTCAATATTTTTCTTTTAATTAAGTTTTGAAGTCAAAACATTTATAATTTAGACATAGGTGCACTTCGGCTCGCATAACTTTTTTGGAATGTATTGAAATTCAATTTTATTTTTTTTGTTAGAACAAGGACATCAATACCTAGTGGATATATATTTTAAACAAAAAAATTCCTCAAATTTACTATTTTTCCACATTGATTTTTCATCGAACTTGACATTCGATGAAAAACCTATGTACAGTAAAACTAAAAACTAAAATATAAAATAAAAAAAATATATATTAAATTTATAGTTGTTGGAAAGCACATTTCGATCACTACAATCATCCAACTTGGTTTATCAAGTTGACTCCATTTTCACCTCCTTCCCAAGCTTCGATAGTAAAAAAAATGCATAAATTTTGAAATGGTGGAGAGGAAGGTGAAAAAAGGGGGTTCATTAGAACCCCCCTTCTAATGAAGGGGGTTCATTCGAACCCCCCTTATATGGTGCAAAAGGGGGTTCATTAGAAGGGGGGAGGGTTCATTAGAAGGGGGGGTTCATTAGAAGCGGGGTGGTTCATTCGAACCCCCTTCATTAGAAGGGGTGAACCATTTAAAAAAAATTGATGAGCATTTCTAATTATTCTTCGTTTGAAAAATTGTAACCTGCTATTGTGGGTTTACCCTAGGACATTTATTTATTTTTTTAGAAGTAAATTTGAAATCTTTAGTTAGTGTAAGAAGTTTAAGGCCTTGGTAGAAAATCATACTAGTAGGAAGATAAAGCGTTTGAGTACTAATAATGATGGTGAGTTTTGTTTCATATAATTTGGTAAGTTCTATAAAGAACATGGGATTGAAAGGTATAAGACAACTCCATATATCGCTCAGTAGAATGGAATTGTAGAGAGGATGAACATGACATTGATGGAGAGGGCTAGGAGTATGCCAAGTGTAGCTAGCCTTGAACAAAAGTTCTGGGATAAAGCTATTTCTATAGCATGCTATCTGGTAAATAGATCTCCTACATTGACTCTTGTTGATAAGACACTTATGGAGGTGTGGTCGAGAAAGAAGCCCTCATTGAGACATATTTGCACATTTGGTTGCAAGGCATATGCTCATGTGCCAACGGAGAAAAGGTCAAAGTTGGAAAACAAGGTTGTTTAGGTGTATCTTCATCTGATATGGTATTGGTGTGAAAGGGTACAAGCTTTGGGATCTAGTGGCTGAAAAGGTTCTCTACAGTCGAAGTGTTAGCTGTAGAGAGATGAAACCTTCTTCCACTATTTTGTAGCCTACAAAAGAATAAAAGAAAGGTGTGGTTCAGCTTGCTCTTGACTCTAAGAAAGTTGAACCTAAAGCCCATAATGGATCCGATGATGAGGAGAGCTTAAGAAGCTCTAAAAGTTCTAAAGAAGAAGAAGAACCTCAACCTCAACAAGTAAGGAGGTCTATGAGAGATAGGCAACAACCTGATAGGTTTTGATATTCACCTAAAAGGTTTAGTTATTCATTGTTGGATTCCAGTTTTATATTTTCTTTGAATGTTAAAACTAATGATCCTATGACTGTTAGCTTGAGGCTATGGGTATGAGTGATGCAAATTCTTGGATGAAAGCCATGGATGAAGAAATGGCCACATTGAAGAAAAATGATACATGGTATTTGGTACCATTTCCTGAAGGACGAAAACCTATTAGATGTAAATGGGTGTTCAAGAGAAAATTTGGTCTAGATGATAGTCTTGAGAAGTATAAGTCATGGTTAGTCATAAGGGATATTCTCAGTTGGAGGGAATTGACTATGGTGCAATTTTCTTTCTTGTTATGAAGTTGTCATCTATCTAGTTCCTATTATCACTTGCAACAATGAATGATCTAGAAGTGTAACAGATGGATGCAAAGACAACGTTCCTTTATGGTGACTTGGGGGAAGAGATTTCTATGTCACAACCAAAGAATTTCGTGGTTAAAGGTAAAGAAAATCTAGTTTCAAGTTGAAAAAGTCTTTGTATGGTCTTAAGTGTTCTCCTAGAATGTGATACTAGAAGTTCAATACATGTGTTCTCATTGGTATTTCTAAGATCTAAATCTAACCATTGTGTGCATTACAAATCTGATAATGTTCATATTCTCATAATCACATTATACACAGATGATATGTTGTTTTTGGGAATGGTAAAAGTTTGATTTCAGATTTGAAGTCTTAGTTGTCAGCATAGTTTGAGATGAAGGATCTAGGTGCAACAAGGTATATTCTGGGGATGGAGATTAGAAGACAGAGCTAATAGAAAGCTTTGGTTAATCTAAAGAAAGTATGCAAATATAGTTTTGGAGAGGTTCAACATGTTAGCTTGCGGTTAGTTGCTCATGTAATGTAAGGGACAAATTTTTATATGGAGGATTTCCCAAAATCTCCTATTAAGATGGAGGACATGACTAGAGTACCATATGTGAGTGATGTTGGCAATTTGATGTCTGCTATACTCTGTACAAGGCCAAATATTTCCCAAGCAGTGGGAGTCCTTAGTCAGTTTATGACTAATCTTGGATAGGTGCATTAGGATGCAGTGAAGAGAGTGTTCAGATACTTGAGGGGTACTTTTGAGTATTCCTTATAATGGTTATCCTATAGGGGGTATGTGCAGGATCATCATGGAAAAAATAGGCCCTTAAGTGGCAAAAAATTAAAAAAAAATAGAGTTAGGCAACTTGACGTAAAAATTTGAATAAGTTATCTATATTATTTTAATAATATGTACAAATAGAATTTGTAGAAAATTCAATGTAGTTTCTAAACTACTAGGTTTTTTAAAAAGAAATCTATTTGGTGAAAATTTAAAATTTCAATGCGGTAGTACTTAAATTTCGGGAAAATAAGTAGGTGTCCTTTTGACCACCCTAACCACAATAAAATGATATTATTTTTATAGATTTTAGATATAAGTAGAGGACTCATGTCTGATGTGATGCATATTTTTTTGTAATTTTTTTCCAAGTAAATAATTAATTATAAATTTTTTATTACAAATTTTAAAAATATAAAAAAATTGTATATCGACCACCTTAACTTGGTCAAAACTTCATGAAATTCAATTTTTCTTTTTTTAATCCTATAGTATACAAAGCATAGAATGTGATGCATGTTTTGGGTTCAAAAAATGTGATACCGTTTGAAAACTATAGAGGTTTTTCAATCAGTCTATTAATCAAGACTTTAGTCGTAATTTGAATAGAAAATGAATAATAATTACTTATTAAATTCAAAGTAAAGTATAATTTATATTGGTGGAACACCAGGAGAATATCCTTTAAAAACCCTATTCGTTTCATCAATTTTGGGTAAAGAAAAAGTCATCAACCATATACCCATCATATTGCCACTTTTTGGCCCATCATGATCCTGCACATACCCTAGGACCTCAACATTTAGTGAGTATTCATGGATATGTGGATTTAGATTGGCAAGTTGATATTGACAGCAAAAGATCCACAAGGGGATATGTGTTCACGATGCATGGTGGTGCTATTAGTTGGATGAGTAAGTGACAGGCTATAGTTTCTTTATCCACTACAAAAGAAGAGTACATGAAAACTAATCATGCTTGCAAGGAAGCCATTTGGCTTAAGCATTTGTGTTCTGATATTGGTTTTGATTCAAGGAGGATTACTATATGTTGTGATAGTCAGAGTGCCATTTGCTTGGCAAGGCATCCTACTTTCCATGCTAGAACAAAGCACATTAATGTTCAGTTTCATTTTGTTCATGATATAGTGGAAGATGGAAAGGTGAAATTGGAGAAGGTTGACACCCTAACGAATGTTGTAGATGCATTGACAAAGCTAGTGAGCATAGAGACGTTTACATGGTGTTTAGAGTCTATGGGCCTCATGACCTCTAACAGTTAAATCATGTTACTTTTATTGGCTCTTCAAAGTTGTTTGACACATGGGGAAACGTTAGGAAAAAGAAGGTGTCTCAACCTTTGATTTTTCCATAGATTTGATTTTTCTAAATATTAAATGTTGTTGATTTTCTCACTTTGTTTTTGTGAGTTATAACTTGCAGTTTCTATTCGGATGAGGAGTCAAGTTGGAAAGTGTTTTTTTTATAGGTGGAGTTGTGCATACAATATTTTTCTATTTCTATGTTGAGTTTACATGGAATGTGAGTTTCTGAGGTGCAATTATTTTGAAAAGTGAAAATTTTGTAGATTGGCATGTGGTGACAATTAGAAACTTATCATTATGTGTTTGTAGTTTTTTTTGGCTCTTTCCATGTTGCATGTTCAACCCTTGGTAGTTGTTTTAGAAATGTCTATTTTATGCATTGTAAGCTCTTATATATTGAGCACTTGCGTATTTTGGAGTAGTATGAAGTTGTGTTGAGATACTATTATGTTGCTGGATTTCCTCTAGAATTGTAACACAAATAAACCCCTATAGAAGCTTGCATTGCAATTGTATTGTAACCATTGTTTATAGATAATACATTGTTCTGGCTTTTGGAGTGGGTTTTTTCCTTGAAAGGATTTTCCCCACATATATTTAGTGTTATGTGTTTTTATTGTATCTTTGTTGTTGTTTATCTTTACTTGTAATGTGCATCTTCTTTATTGTAATTAAATAAGGGTTTGAAACTGTCGAAATTTGCACATTCTCTCCTCTAATAGATTAGTGTTGGAAGCTTTTCCACATACCTAGCTTCTTTTCAAGTTTCACTTGTCATTTATGAGTATTCTACTTAATCATGACTTCTAGAGCCTAGATTAGTTTGAGGTTGTACATGAAGAAATTTTTAAAAATCAGGAATTATATAGTACATTCCCTTCTTTTGTAGTATTTCCTTTCCAAAAGTTGCAAATTCTCAACCCTTTGGTCTATAATCTGGGTAGGAAAATATAGTGTCAAATTTGTGTAGTTGTGTGCAATATTCATAGCTATCACTTAAGTTTTTTTGCGTATCTTATGTAGGGAGCTGATTTATGGAGAGTTTAAAGAGTTCTAATTTTTGTTTTCAATTTTAGCCCAAATAAATTTCACAAAAAAACAACATATTCGTTATTAGAAAAAGAGTGGTCATGGCTTTGAATCTTAATAGTATACTTTTTACTACATATTTGATCATATATATATTACACTGCAGGAAGTGTGTGTATATATATATGTGTTGGCATGAAATTCCCTCCAATACCATGGGGACGAGGGGAGGCTAGACCTTGTGACCTCTTGCTTGCAAGAGGATGCTTTAGCCAATCGAGATAGGCCTCACCACCATATTTATTTATTAATTTAATTTTCAATTAATTAAAAAATACAATCAAATGTGTAGTTTGATGGCTGAATAGATGTCACCTATATTTATATTCATTGTGAGGGATTGTTGGTCAATTTTAGTTATATTCATGGTATTTTATTTCTATTTGATTATATAAATTTTGTCTTCATTCATGATTGATCATATTTTATGATTTTTTCTTGTCTTATTATCTCATTCTATGATGGATCATGAAGTGATTGGAACTTTATAAAAAAAATTGTTATCATTTCACATCAATGAAGAAAAAATTTACATAAACAAATAAAGAAGAAACTACCAATGAAAATTTCATATCTTTAATTTAATTATATTTATAGGTACATTGGTAAAGCTATTAGGATTTAAAAGGAGACAGGTTTGAGGAGTTGAATTTTTTTATTGAAGTGGCCGACTGTATACCTGAGGCCAACTATAGCAAAGTATTCGTGAACTAGTGTTGGGAGATATATAACCAGAAAATTTAAGTGGAAGGACAAAGTAACAGAGGTAGAGAACAGAACTGAGTTATAATAGATCATTGTTAACGCTTTGCATACTTCTGTAGCCTGCATAAAATGGTTATAAATATTCTACACGTTGAAAGTATCCACACAAAATATACATTTCTTCGATTAATTAAATTAGCCGTTATCTGTTGAAGACACCTTTCCTTCTGAAAGTACTCGTAGGAAGCTTTCCTTCATGGGACCAATAGCAATTCGCAAATTTCCAATATTATGTCCTTTCTTATATTGTGTACTCCCCACAATTTGGTGAGTCAAATTACATTTGATTAAATTGAAAGTGAGATATTTGATGTTTGCTCTCTTCAAATCTTCAAATTTAAACACAACCTAGAACTGTTTCATGCTTTCATGGCTATGCTTTTCCTTTTCAACGATTATTTTTATAATTTAAACATGTTTGTTTTGCTTTTTGGTCTTTGAATTTGTTTCAATATATAGAGCTCTTGAATGGGCCACACTCTCATTAGTGGAACATGAATTTGATGAGTAGGTGGTAAGAGGGGATCATATTATTTGAGTGGAGATGTAGTTTTTTACAAACTTATATAGAGAAATATAAGGAGAGTTGGAGGATTCATATAAATTACAATGGATTAGATAGTCTAGATGGTCTTGTGGGTAGAATACCACAATCTTTATATATTTCACTTTGACTATATACTTAGATAGTTTAGGAATTCCAAAATTATTACTTCTAAAGGCTTGTATTTGTAGGAAATGTTAACGCTTACCATTATAGTTAGGAGATATAGATATGACATCCTTCATTTTGCAACCATTGACTAATGATGGGGTTAATCAATTAGTTTAGGTTTCCATGGGGATGATGTAAGAATTATTGTTACATATAAGGACTTGTGGTATTATATATGGTCCTACCTCTCTATTGGATGCAAGAGCGGCAAGGGAAACAAGAGGTAAGACACATCCAACAAAAGTTGGTGAGGAGATAGTAGAGAGGAACCCCTAGATGTAGCCCCATTATAGTACTTAGGCAAAGATGAGTGGGCCAATCCAACTAAATAATATTCAATGCTTGAATTTTTGTTCTTTCATATTATAAATGATCATATACTTTATGGTAGTTGATATTGATGAGTGTCTTTTTTTTAGTTTCGATTATAGATGATTTAGGCTCAGGTGTGTACAAAATAAGCTTCCAACCAATCACACTTATTTATTAGGTTATTGTTTTGGCTTGTGGTATGTTTGATGAGTGTTTTAGATTTCATTTAATTTGAGGGGGTCATGGTATGAACTAGTCATATGCATAAGTTCTACCAATTATCATTTACTCTTGAGATTTGACATAGGAAGCAAACATAAAATTTAATAGTCATACTCAATGGAATAAGCTATATGTTTTAAGTGTTATCATGTGCTTGGTTTATTACTTCTAGTATATACAGGCCTAGTTAAACAAGTCCATGAATTGGGAATCATATGGTTAAATTAATGCTTTTATGTAGTAAATAAATCAATATATAGCTAAAATATTACTTGTCTATGAGCCATATTCTATATAGGCTACTTTTTATAGTCATTACATGTCTTGTCATTACTTACTCAAGTGTTAGATAATTTCATTGAATAAAGGTCTTGATGAATATTATTTTGATATTATCGCTTTGAAATGGGTATCTCTATCAATATAGTCTAGTTTATGGTAGATATAGTACAAAATAAAAGGCTTTTGAGCCATGAATTCATTATAAGATGTGTTTCTCTTGTTTGGTTAACTTTGGGTACTCTAAAACATATGTACATATTACCATAATTATTAAAGAATAAGTCTTGAGGATTGTTTCAAGGTTAATATTAATATACTAGAGAATCAATACTTGGTTAAAAACTTCGTAAAGAAATTTTATATTAATAAAATAACATAATTGATGGGAAATAGAATATGATACATAGATTGCATTATTATAGGAGCTTAGAAATTTTTGTCTTAGGAATTCTTGATGATTTAAAATTAAATATATCTAACTCAATATTGCCACTATCTTGTGGACAATGCAATCTATTTAATATGTCTAAACACATAGCTCTTTCATGTGATCACATGGGTTGACTTATTGTTATATTTAGTTGAGACATAATATATGAACTTATTATTATTATATTTTAATTAATCATAATGATATAGAGTATAGTTTTATTTTTATCATGTAAGGAATTGGTTAATTTGATCATGAATAATGAATTCAAAGATTTTGATATTGTTTAATCCAAACCTAGAAGGGGTTCACGGGAACTACAATTAAACTATGTATGTGCACTTTAAGAGTGGTAAATATTGTACTATGGAACTCTTATGCTATGGAGAAGTGGTCACAATTGTATTGGATCAAACATCTGAAACCCAAGTCTAAGGTATAGTTATTAGTGAATTTTAACTTGTTAGATTCCCACACTTGATACATATTTTTTATTTGTGGCACTCTTCTAAGAAAATGTTCAAGAAGGGTAGGGTCCTTCCTTTTGGGTTGGAAGATAAGGGAGCCTATGTACAACTCTATGATCGAAGAAAAAGAATCCACATGGCGTTCTCTCCCCTTTATCTTCATGGAAATGTAGAATCATGTACTAATTATATTGGCAATCAATATAAATATTTTATGTTCCAATATTTTCTTACAATGTGTATAAATGACTAACATATAATTGATGTGTGGGTACTTATGGTACTTAAAATGTATAGGGATTATTTTATGTCTTTTTTTAATAATTTGAAAAATCGTGTAATTCTAAAAATGGTGTGTGCACAGGTGATTAAATTGTTGATTGTAATTTTTTGATTAGATAAAGTAAGAAGGGATCAACCTATTACAAACCAACCATCAAGGTAAAAGAGAGGAGTCTTACAAGGAGTGTGACATAAAAAAAAAGAAAAAAGAAAATTATTTAGTAAAAAATACCATTAGCCAACAAACACATAAAGGGGACCAGCCTAAGACTAGCTAGCCAAGAAGACCAATTATTGGTTTCCTAAGAGGTGAAGGCATTTGATTCTTGTAATTCCTTGGTTAATAAATCCAACTTATCCTTAAATGATAGACCATTGGCACCACTTTTAATAGTTTTCTCTAGGGTGGTATGTTGGGCGTTCTCTTTGGGTTTTATTTTCTTGCTGGAGCCTAAAGGGGAAACAATAAAAGCTTCATCCCTTATGTGCTTAGCTCTAGTGTTTTTTAACTCTTGTTGAAAAAATTGAATAGCCATGGTCATGTTCTTGGTAGTCTCCTTGTTGTAATTAATGATCTTTTACATATTGATCAAGATTTTATCCTTGTTGGCTTGAAGGATGGTAATCACTTTTTCTAAATTCTTATGATCCTTAGTTTATCCAATCACCTTGATCTTTTACATATTGATGCTCTTGAATTTTTTCTCTACCTCAACCCAATTGTCTAAGGTTGCAATTATTCCTTTCATGATGTCTTAGTACTCCTCATCTACCACCTCTCCAGGCCAATTATAAGTCTTAGATAGAATGGTAAGCTCTAGTGTTTGAATCCTTTTCTTGGTTGTTAATAGCTGGGAAAGATGTTATTTGAGAATATTGTTCTAGATATTAGTAGCCTTGCATAGGCTATTAACGTTTTCACATATAGGAATATTATTCTTGCAAGAGGGGAGATTTTGAGAGTCTAAGGGATCTCCAGTCATGTCCCAAGAAGGAAACTTCTCTTTTTGAGGAGAGGGAGGGGGCTAATAAAGGAGTTGTGGAGAGGAGGTGAGTTGGAAAGGGAGAGATTGAGAGAGGGCGACCAAGTAGACCTATAGTCATCATTTGAGATAGAAATTTGAGGGGGTCCATAAAGGAGACTTTTCTTACTTGAGGAAGAAAGGGATTTAGTAGCTAGAGCTTTTCCTTTTAAGGAGCATAAGAAGTTGGTTCATGTTTCCTTGCTCAAAATAGGGGGGTTGGTAATAGAGGAAGGAGTGCTATGCTTTCTAATAATGCAGTACAAGTTCATATCCGCTTGGATGAGAGAGGGATTAGTTATATGTGAGAGCGATGAGAAGGTTGGGGCAAGGGCTAGGTTGAACTAGTAGAGGTGATAAATTAAACGTTGGGGCAGAGGCAAAGACTTGCCATTATTAAGGATAGCTTTCATAGACTACTCCAAGGATGAACGAATCTAGAAGGTCAAATTCATCTTCACATTAAGCCTAAAAAGATTATGCATAGGAAAAAGTTGAGAATGAAACCTTTTGTAATGACCTTATAGAGTGGCATACCTCATAAGCACTTTTGCATTTTTATTCCAAACCCTTAGGAGGTCCTCTCTATTAAACCCATTTTGTAGATGATTAATCCTTTTGGCCCTCTTCAATAATTTTTCCATGTCTTTCTATTAATTCCTCTTGGGTTTTTTGAAGCACTTTCAAGGGGAAGGCTAGTAGTAGTAAAGATAAGCTCAACAATAACAAAAAAGGAGAAGGCCCTGACATCAACTAACCCATCCTCCCAAGAATTAGTGAACTTGACCAAAAGGGTAGGGTCATGACCTTTCATTACCTCAATGTAAGGGGCTAGATACCCTTTTAGAGAATAGACCAAAATCCTTGGTCATTTTTCATACTCTCACAATTATTGGGCTCCATTTGGACAAGGTCACCACCCATGGTGGTTGGTCTAGCAAGAACGACAAAACAATAATGAAACACTAGCAAATAGAGGCTCTAAAAAATTATATCATAAATAAGAGAGGCAAGATGGAGATTGAGAATGAAGTTACAATAATGATGATTATAATGTCATGATGATTTGATAATGACATTGAAGCTTACTTACCTATATTATTTTTTATTTAGAGAATTTGAAAAGGATAATAAATAATGAAATTATGATATATTATAAAAAATTATCTGTGTAAGTGTTTAAGATTTTATAACAAGAATATTTTATTTGATTATTATTCTAAAATATTATTATATTTTCTTTATGGATTAAAATAAAATCATTTAATCTCAACATCAATTAAGATTCCTAGTAGATGAATACATTTCCTAGGAAGAAGATAGTTAACTCTATATGCCATTGCAAACTCAAATTATAATTCATGGTGTTTTTAACCATAAAGAATAGAAGGTAACTTAATTAATGCAAAATAAAATAAAATTTATAGATCTAAAAATGACTTTTCCTACCTTACAATTGGATTGAGTTATCTACATGGAGATCTTATTACATATATCCTAAGATTAAGTACTTAGAATTTATTTTAATCTTATTGCTAAGGTAATTTCTCTAAAGGTTGTGCTATTATGAATCAATTAAAAAATATTATTTTCAATTTCAATTCCATGACACATCTATGAACTTATATATTTTTGACACATATTTGGACAAATACTCTTTATAGATAAAAGGTTTAAGGACATTCACTAAATCAAATTAAGGAGATTGCTGAGAATAATTACATGAAATTATTTGACATAAGGACATATCTCCTTATTATATTGTCCAAGTTGAATTTGATACCTAGCAACTAAAGTTGAACATTATTTTTATAATTGTCTGTTATTTGTATAGGCTATGATATTTTGTAGATAGTCTAAAGTGTACTTTGAGGTATTCTTATTATGTGTGAACTTTTCGTCTTTGGATCTCTTCAAATAAAGAAAAAATGTTGGATAACTAGTATAAGCTATATTCTACAAACTCTTAGTATCTTCTTGGAGGGCCACAAACATTGGAGTGGGAAAGAAATATATTAATAATCACATCCAGGAGGATACTTATATGGCCTACATCCAATATACTTGAATTTCTCCACCTAGGCCACTAGGTCAAAAATAGTATATTATGCACCTACATTTCTCGAAATATGTGATGGAGAGATTATCCTTGCATAATACCTTTGACATTGTTGGTCTCATGGACTTAGACTTCCCTTTAGCCAAATGCATGTCAGATCCTATTAGTTGAGGATTGAGATCACTACTTTCCAAAAGAGAGATGAATGTGTCAACTTAGCTTTTAGGAGGTAGAGACTACAGATCATTTTATTTGCATATGCACATTTTTATGACTTATATAAAAGATTTTGGTGAATCTTTACTGATTTGTTACAATCTTTAGAAACCTTCCTTGAATATCAAGAGCAAAAGTGTTTGACATCATATATAAGAGAATCTTGCATGTTTAACTATTGTCAATTAAATAATGAGAAATAAATTTAGGTACCCTAACTAAGAAAGCTTTTAGAGAATGATTGAAAAAAAAGCATAAAGTCTCCAAGCCTAATAAATAAACAATGATAGATATATACCAATAGAAAAATCCATCTTATAAATCTCTTTGACAAATTTGATTTAAGTATGATATCATCTTTAATTGCTTTTAACCTCTTATTTTGACTATAAACTCTAGACTGGGTATTTATGGATTTTTATCTATGGGAGGCCAAAACAGGTTGACCAAAATATTGAAACATTTCTCTTGAAACCGAAAAAAACGGAGAAACGGTCGACACTGCTATACTAACTCTCTAATTCCAAACAATTAACACTTAGCAATACCATGACCACTGTTGGAGCTTTGAACTGTCAATTTCATGACCGTCTTAAGCAATGCTTTCAACTCTCCTGTACCGACCCTGATGTGATCCGCATCCACTAATTGATTTCCAGATTTGTTGGTTGAAATAATTAAAAACACGTTTCCAGAATTCCGAGGCGGGGAAGCTTTGAATCAAGCGCTTTCAATCTGACTTTCCTCGTAGCTCAGTAGGGAATAGAGAAATTCAGAAGCGTGCATATATAAATCCTGCGATCCAGTTGTGATTGTCAATTAGTCATAAGATTTTCTATATGTACTGTGTTGTTAGATTATATTTGACCTAGAAATTCATGTGATCATTATATTATGTAAATTTATAGTTAAACTGCGTACCAAACACATGATTGAATATATTTACTGTTACCAATTTGTACTCATTCATTAATACACATTTGACTTACAAACCTGCATGATAGTGACGTTGATTGCATTATATTTAAGGTATTTAAAGAAACTTGTTAACCTGCCGGCCAATAAGATTGTGATTGATTTCCATGGATTCGACGAGTAAGAAAGGAAGTGGAAAAAAAAAGGATAAAAAGATGACGTATTTATACGTGCATTGAATCTTCTATTACACTTCATTCACAATAAAAATGTTTAAAAAGAGTCCATCAAAACTACTACCAGTCAATAAAATTATGGAAAAAAAAAAAAAAAAAAACTAGCATATTGATGGATTGAGGGAGAAGATCAAGCATTGGTGAATAAATGATGGGAGATATATAACCATGAAATTTCCGTGTAAGGAGAAATCAATAGAAGCGAAGAGCAAAACTGAGCTACTAAAATATGGTATATGGCAAATTCATCATCAACAATTCACTAGGGGAAAATTCACAGCTAACAATGCACTGTGGGAAAATTCACTGCATAAAAAATTAATTGCATGAATTTTTGGCAGTTAATTTTTCATGGTGGTGAATTTTCCCATGGTGAATTATTGACAATAATTTTCCATCAGTGAATTGCTGATGGTGAATTTTCCTAGAGCCACTAAAACATATCACTAGCCATTGAAAGACCCCTTCCCTTCTAGAGAACACGTATGAAGCTTCCTCCACGGGGCTTCTTGCATTCAGTAGATTCCCGATATTATACCTTTGCTTATACTGTTAGTTCCCATAATTTGGTAAATCTCATTACATTCACATAAATTGAAAGTGAGATATTTGATTATGTTTATTTTGTTCAAATCTACAATTGTAAACACAACTTATCATTGTTTCATGTTTCCATGGCCATGAGGTGTTTTTTTTAAGGAACCATGTTTCTTGATTGCATCCTAAAGCCAAGGCCATTCATCCACCCGTGTAAGATTTTCAAAGTATTTTTCTATTTTAGATTTTATTCTTTTATAATTTTTAAGCATATTTCAAATTGTCAATCTCTTTAAATGTGTAAGGGTGAAAAAGTCTATTTTTAATGCTTTTAATTATTAGCTTTGGACCCACTTTGACTAGTTGGTCTTATTGTAATGATCCTCTATATAATTAATATATTTTTACATAGAATTTTGGTAAAATTTATCCATTTTAAATGAAACTAACTTCATATAGCTATACACTTACAATGGATGCATTTTCCTTTCTCCAAGCCAAGTACAATTCTTAGACAACTATGTTATATGATGATGATACATCTTTTGTGGTCCATGATAGTGACCTATCTCTTGTGTGATTACTATGATTATTAGACACATGCATTATATTATAGTTGATTCAAATATTATTAAATTCACCTAGGCCTATACCTCTTGTATTTCATAAAGCAACTATGATGTCCAAAACGAGATCTAGGGCCTTAACCACACTCTTTCAAACATCACAAGGAGGGGGACTAAAAGTGGTCTCAAACACCTACTTGGCTACTAACCTCAATGGTAGAGATATAATTGTGGATCAGGGTTTTAGTCCTTATTTTTAGGGTGGTTGTGTGTGATTTGATGTTGAATAATTAATGTAATTAGATGATGTAAATATGTTTGTAGGTTAATAATGAAAATGATTTCTGGAAAATACGAAACTGATGAACAAAAAAAAGAGTTAAGAACAATAAAGAGCAGATACAAAGGAACCTAACATATGAATTTTGGTTTGAAATAGCAAGACAAGGGCACCAGGCACCCCAAACTAGGAAACATATACTCAAAATTATATTTTAGTCTCCTATTGCTCTTAGTTTGTAGGTTCTTCTCCTCTTAACTCAATCTCAAGAATTTTTCTATTGTCAATAAAATCCACTTTCCCTAATTTTTTGAATTGTAGGACTTGAATACTTGAATGAGAAATTAGGCCTTCAATCCTCCAATTCACTTCAAAAGAGATTTAAGAAACAACACATGGTGAAGTTTGATATTCACTAGGCAAGTTTCTGCAATAGTAGAAAATGAGAAATACACTTGAGGGATAGTTAAGTCCAATATTCACCAGGTATGTTATCATGTCAACCATGCCAAGAATTATAATCTGGTAAGTGCAAAAAGATGGGGGAACAAAAAGGGGTCTTAAGTGGCCACTTTTTTTTAAATTAAGAAAGATTAATCTTTGATGAGAAATTGAAGATAGTTGCAATCAAAATTTTAAGATGCAACAAAAACAAGAGTCATAGTGCTTTGAATCTACTTTATAAACTACTATATTTTTATAAAACATAACATAGCATATGGTGTGGCCCGCCTCAAATGTTAGAAAAAACATAGTATTATTTTAAAAATCACTTTAGTGAGAAATTAGCTAACACCATGTAGTTTAGAACTTGATTTGTCTACTATTTTTTTAATGAATATATTTGTTTTACTAGTTTTCAAAGTGGACACATCTTGAAAAACAAAAAAATTGAGCATGCTCCCCCCTAATTTTTTTGGAAACTAATTGAAAATCATTTTTTTGAATATGTCTAAAATGGAGTCTAGTTTCTAAAAATGTAATGTATTTGAAATTTTGATAAATTATTAAAAAATGAAGTTAAAGATACCACACAGTGGTTTTTGACAAAAAAATGGGTATACTAACAAAAGAAATTAAAGATGAAAACCTTAACATACTCAAAATGTGAAAACAATTACATGGTTAGATATCTAAGAGAGAGCTTAACATTATTGTAGTGTTTTTGACTTGGCATTGTCTATAGCTCACCTCTATCTCCCTCCATATGTCTCTTCCCTCTCTCTCTCTCTCTCTCTCTCTCTCTCTCCTTCCCTCTCCACTTCTCTCTATCTCACTATTCTCTTTCCCTCTCTCTTTGTCACTTCCTTGTCTATCTCTATACCTCTCTATCTCACCTTTGTCTCCCTCCCTATCTCTTCCTCCCTCCCTCCTTCCCTCTATACTTATCTCTATCTCTCCTCTCCCTCCATCTACTACCCCTCCCCCTCTCTCTCTACTTTTCTCTATCTCACCTATCTCTCTTTACCTCTCCCTCCCTCCCCTCTCCCTCTCCCACCCTCCCTCATTCCCTCTCTCTACTATCTCTATCTCACCTATCCCTTTCTACATCTCCAGGTTCCCCTCCCCCACCTACTTCTATATTTCCCCTCTCACTCACTCTACCCACCTCTCCCTCCATCACTCCCTATAACACTCTCTCTGTTGTTCTCTATCTCACCTCTCTCTCCCACCCTACCTCTCCTTCCATCTCTCCTTCCCTCTCTACTTCTCTTTATTTCCCCTCTCCCTCTCTATACCTACCTATTTTTGTCTTTATCTTTGTCTCTATCACTATCTCTATCTCTATCTAAACCTCTATAACTCACATCTCTTCCCATCGCTAGCTTTCCATCATTCCCTCATTCCCTCTCTACTATCCATCTCCCCTCTCCCTCTCCCTCCCCCTCTCCCTCCCACTCTCCCTCCCCACTCTCTCTCTACACCCTCCCTCCCCATCTTCCTATCTCTCATCTCCCTATCTCGACCTACCTCTCCTTCCCTCACTCCTTCCCTCTCTACTTATCTCTATCTACCCTCTCCCCCTCTCTACCTACCTCTCAATCCATCACTCCCTACCACTCTCATCAATACCTCTCTATCCCACCTTTGTCTCCCTCCCTACCTCTCCCTACCTCCCTCCTTCCCTCTCTACTTATCTATCTCTCCCCTCCCTCCCTCTACCTCTCTCTCCCCCTCTTTCTCCCTCACTCTCTCCTTCCCTCTCTACTTCTCTTCATCTCATCATTCTCTCTCCCTTCTCCTTCTATCTATCTCTCCTTATCTCTCTCTACTTCTCTCTATCTCACCTATCCCTCTTTACATCTCCCTCCTTCCCCTCTCTCTCCCACCCTCCCTCCTTCCCCCTCTCTCTCATTATCTCTACTTCTCTCTATCTCACCTATCCCTCTATCTTGTTCTCTCTCTGTATCTCTCCCTCTCACCTTCCCTCTCTACTTCTCTCTAGATCTCACTACTATCTCTCTCTATATATCTCTCCCTCCCTCCCTCCCTCCCTCCCTCCCTCTCTACTTCTCTCTTTCTATCTCTTCATCTCTCTTTATCTCTCTCCTTCCATACCTCTCTCTCCCTCCCTCCTTCCCTCTATAATTCTTTGTATATATCCCCTCTCATTGTCTACTTTTCTCTATCTCCACTATTCATCCCTCCATCCATCTCTCTCTTTAGGTAGAAAGAGGTAAGTAGAGAGAGATATTGGTAGTGAGAAAAAGAGACAAGGAGAGGTATGGAAGGAGGAAGAGGAAGGTAGAGAGGGAGAGGGGAGAGAGTAGATAGGGAAGGAGGGAGAGAGGTAGGTAGAGAGAGGGGGAGATGAGTAATGTAGAGAAGTAGAGAGAGGATGGAGGGGAGAGAGAGATAGGTGAGATAGAGAGAAGTAGAGATGAAAGGAGAGAGAGAGAGAGAGAGAGAGAGAGAGAGAAGTAAGGGGAAGTATAAAGGGAAGGTTAAGGTGGGAGGGATAGAGAAGAAGAGAGATAAGGTGAGATAGAGAGAGAAACATAAAGGAAGGTGGGTGGGAGGAAGGAAAGAAAGAAGAGAGGAATGAAGGAGGAGAAAGGATATAGGTAGTGGAAAATATAAAGGAATAATGGTGGAGAATGAAGAGAAGAGATAGAGGAATGAGGAGGGAGAAAGGGATAGGTTAGATAGAGAGAAGTATAAAGGGAACGTGGGTGGGAGGAAGGAAGAGAGAGATAAAGAGATGTATGGATAGCTAGAGAGGTATTTCTTGAGCTCAAGGGAGAGAGAGTTTGATAAGGGGATGGAAATAGTGAGAGAGAGAGGTGTAGAGTGTAAGGGATAAAAATCAATGAGATAGAGAGAGAAAGATGGTGCAACTTATTGGTTACTAAAATTTGAACTCCTAATTAATGACATTATTTGACACATGTTGATTACTAAAGTTTGACTAAGTTTTGAAAAATTATAATATCTTCCAAAATTTAGAATTTGCATTATAACTCATATAAATCTGAATCATTCTCAAACATCTTGAGAATATATACATGAAAATATGTATAGTTTCATTGGAACAGAAATAGAAAGAAACATTTTCAAAGAAAAATATAACATGAGTGCATTATAACATGCTTTCTTTATGAGAAATCACATAATGTTAGCATGCTATAATGCACTCGCGTTATTATTAAACTATAATGGAATATAATTTCATTATAACATGCTTACATTTTCTCTTTTTTGGGACCAAAAGATGGAATGGCAACTTTTTCGTCCCTCATCTTTCTGCACTTATTTAATCCTAGTAATTTTGATAAGGCACTACAAAAATAATCAATATGTCAAAAATGTATCACCAAGTTCAACACATGTGAACAAAGTGAAGCACATAATGGAGTCCATTCCCCCACCTTAAAGTAATTGTGAACACCAACTATGAGCAATTTCCTTTATGGTAGAATAAAACAATATATGAAAAAGGTCATGAGAGCTTATTAAGAAACCCTCTGCCAATGATATATCCCCAAAAAAGACAACTCATGACAAAGGGTTTTCCCCTAGAAAAAAGAAACATAACAAGACAAAAATAGCACATAAGGGATCCATAGATTTGGCATTAGAATAGACCATAGATAATATATAATATGATTATGCTTGAAATCAACATCATTCCTTGAATACTTATGGAACTACGAACACAATGGATGAATGACACATGAAAACATCATAACAAAGCTTTTTGGTGAACATGGAAGATACCTAAATGTCTCAATGCCTTGCATCATTCCCAAAATTAAACACAAGACAACAATTTTCACAATATAAAGATGAATGGAGATACAAATAGATGAGTGTCACTACATATTGGTTTTATTTGTATCCTGTTCCAACAAGAAAAATAAGGGTCATCCAAAGAAAGCTAACAAAAATAAAGGCATTCCAAGTAGCACATCATGAGGTATCACATTACATGCAAGAAAACACACAAAGACACATGAGAAGTACTACACATGTAAGCTGATCTAAATCAAAATGTATGCATCCCAATCTTTCTCATCAAGAATGGAAGGCACACAATACGCCAAAGGAACTAGAACAAGTGAAATACAAGGAAAATCCCATGGTCAGTCACTCTCATCAGAAGGATCATCATGGCTTCCCCCATTTAAATTCATTAGTTTGGAAAACATAAAAGCTAATTCATTATGGTCTTCATTTTGTTCTTCTATTTTATCTTCTTCTTCATTATTTGAAAATATCACAATAGGTTGCATATTATCAGCATGATTGCAAGTGTTATCATATTTATGAGTGTATTTTATTCTTTTCCTAGGTTGGGATAGGTAAGGTTCAGCTTCATGGTTTGGTGAAGGTGATAGGGTAGATTCAAGCAGTGATGAGGATGGATGGGTGAGAGATAATTCATTAGAATTGGGTTGGATGGATGGATGGTCATTAGGTAAGGTTTTATGTTCTTTGTCCAATTGACAAGCCATATAATGACATCTTTATTTATGCTCTTTTATAATTATATTCTTCTCACATGATTTTCATCTTGCAAAGTAGTAATTGAGGTCTTTCACAACTTTGGTAGATCTTTTCTTCCTTTAGAGGAGGAATTGAAAGGAACACTATAGGTATTGAAATGAACAAGAAAACTAAGAGGGAGGTGAATTAGTTGTAGGAAATTAAACCTTCAAAACCCTCAACAATAAATAGATCCATAATCATTCATCAAACCCTTATTTTGTTAGAAAGATTGAACATGTAATGTAGATAACAAAAACTAAAATCACAATACTATACACATGAGAACACTAGATTTATATGGAAAACCCAATGAGGGAAAAACCATGGTGAGGATTAGCTCACAATATAAGTAATAGTGAA
Source organism: Sequoia sempervirens (assembly GCA_007258455.2). NCBI lineage: Eukaryota > Viridiplantae > Streptophyta > Pinopsida > Cupressales > Cupressaceae > Sequoia > Sequoia sempervirens. The sequence continues at coordinate 15,044 of VDFB02005479.1, read as the reverse complement.
ACTAGTATAAAGGGCTCACTGCTATAATAGGACATACTATTCAAAAAGGCTCACAACTAGGGTTGATTGCCACAAAAGAAAAAAAGAAGATAGAAGAAGAAAGTTGCACAAAGAAAACAATTCTCAATACAATAAGGAGTCCACCACAATTTCTCACACACTTTCATAGTCTCACATGAAAGATATCAGATGCCTTTAGCTCACTACCTTCAGGAACCCTAACATGATTTTCACACTACTCTGCTCAATTTCACATCACACACATCACTTGCAACAATCTCATATCTATCTTGCTTCTTACTATATTTTCGCTTTCTCTTACATCAACACCATACATATTTATATCAAGTTTAAACTCAAAAAAATTCTCTAATATCAACCACTAGCCATTATACATTCAAATTAAAAATAGGTCAACACCTAAACATTCCCGTAGTAGATAGGAAAAAAAGGCGGCCTACAAAAATCTTTAATTAGGACCCAAATAGATCCCAACACACTTCAACACACTTCCATAAGCTTTGTATGTAGTGTAAAACACAAGGTCAACCAACACTCATGCAAAACACCATAGACACTAAGTACACACTTCCTTAGATCAAGTTGAAAGTTCCAAACAACATAATTCACTTGAAATCAATCCAGAACAATCCACAAACTATATATTATTCATCAAAAACTTCATCCAAACTCACATCAACAAATACTTTAACTTAGAATAACTAATAATCCTTAATTGAAAACTGATAAATGAAACTCTCATTGTACTGCACCAAATCAAGTAGAAACTTGAATATAGAAAGATAAAATAATTATAAGAAATGACCCAAATCTACACAACCTGAATCCAAATAGTGGAGAAATGCAAAGCAAATATATTTCTCATAGACCCCAAAAAACATCACTAAACAATTGGTTCACACATTGGTGAAAATGTCTCACACTATACAATGATCCATAAACCTAAATCCTGAATACAGTAACCTCTAAAACTCTTGAATAACCTATATAAGATCTGCATAGGCATATCATCAACACTAAAAGAACACAAAGCGTAATATCAAAGAACATTATAAACATTTGCACAACATAGTTTACTTTTTTTTATTAAATTTCATCAAAACCACTTGGAAACCAAGTACTAGAAACATCAACTCAACTCATTACTTCATTCCAACTCATCTTCAGACTCTACAACAAAACAATAGATCCATGTACCCACAACACTTCCTCAAGGTCTCAACTACACATGCTTGACCTGTTTTTCTATTTTTCACAATTTTCTCAATATCCTCAACATCTTCATCCCATAGTTGACATCAATGACAACACTGGTCAGTAGACTTCCCATTGACATCAATGACAACACCATCATTCTTACAACAATATCCCCATTTTTCATTGATGGTAACACAAGATGTGAAAAGCTACCAAAGACCACACAATAGCTTTGAACACTTTCTCCCATTTTTCAGATTAGATAGCCTACACAACATTCCTAATTTTCTCTCCCTAAGTAGATAAGTTATTTTTCACATGATTCTCTCTCCCCCTTTGAAATCAATGGCAAAGGATAAAATTTTGCACTATTCTCCCTCCTTAACATTGAACCAAAAATTTTCTGCTCTAAATACTCCCCCTTAGGAGTACACTCAACTCAATTATCAACTCAATGAAAACACATGATACTACTTACTCTCCCTGAAGGGTATCCACCAACATCAATCTAGAAAGGAGATAGATACATAGATCCACTAGATTGATGCACCTCTATATGCATATAGTTCAAGAAAGGAGGGGAAATAACCCTCAACTTCTATTGAAGATACTCAAAAGTATCCTTAGGAAGAGCCTTAGTAAAAATGTCAACAATTTGATCATTTGTAGGAACATACTCAAGCTTCACCTCATTCTCCATAAGCTTCTCTCTCCAAAAGTGATACCTGGTAGTTATATGCTTTGTCCTTGAATGCATCATTGGATTCTTTGAAATATTTATTTCACTTGTATTATCACAGAAGATAGATGTAGGTTCATCAAATACAACTCTGATATCCTTCAATATATGCTTCATCCATAATACTTGTAAACAACATGATGTTTTTGCAATATACTCAACCTCTCTAGTGGACAAAGAAACCAAATCCTCTTTATTTCTTAACCATGACACCAATCTACATCCAAGAAAGAATGCACCACCACTTGTATTCTTCCTATCATCAACATAACCATCCCAATCTGCATCTATATAAGCATCTAATGTGAAATCAAAATCCTTAGCATACCACAAACCATAATCCAATATGCCTATTAAATATCTAAATATTTTCTTCATTGCTTCAACATGTGTTTCTTTAGGATCTTCTTGAAACTAGTAATAAGACAAACTGCATGCATGATATCGATCTAGTAGCAATCAAATATAGCAGTCCATCCAAGATCTAACACTTTTTGATCAGCCTTAGGTGAATCATCATCTTTTCTCAATTTACAACCAAACACCATAGGAGTACCTACCAGTTTGGAATCATCCATTCCAAACTTCTTCAACATCTCTTTGACATACTTAGACTATGAAATTAAAACACCTTTATCTATTTGATTGATTTGTAGCCCAAGAAATAAATTCATCTCCCCAAAAATTGACATCTCAAATTCTTTCTACATTTCTTCAGAAAATTTCTTACACATAGCCTCATTTCCACCAAAGAATATCATCCACATATACAACTACTATCAAGATTTTTCCTTCCTCAAATTTAAAGTAAATATTACTATTTGTGGAGCCCTTATTGAATCTTTGTTGTATCAAGTACATGTCTAATCTTGCATACCAAAATTTGAGAGCTTGCTTCAAACCATAGAGTGCCTTCTTCAACTTACATACCATGTCTGGTTGATCTGATAACTGAAATCCTTTCGGTTGTTCCATGTAAACCTCTTCTTCCAATTCTCCATTTAGAAAAGAAAACTTCACATCTATTTGATAGACCTTAAAATATTTGTGCTACAAATGCCAAAAACATTTTGATGGCTTCCATCCTAGCTATAGTGTAGAAAATTGTACGCTCTTGAAAGTAGTACAATTTCACACTCAATTTGGACCTATTTGAGCAACCTTGCATTAAATATCCCTTAATTCATCATTAATAGGCCCCTTAACCCATTATTTTAGATCTCAAGGCTTATTTCAGCTAAAAACCTAATAAAATCATCAAAGAAACTCAAAATTTTAGCAACCCATAACAAAAATCTAGGGTGGGACTCATAAGCCACCTTGGGCATATGAGTCCCCATAGGTGGGACCCATATGCCAAAGGTGGTGTATGAGTCCCATTTGGGGACTTTTTAGGGTTTGAGTGGGAAAATTACCTTTTTAGTTTAAATTTTTTGTTGATGTTAGCTTTTGAGATCTGAATAATGGTAAATTAGGTGTTAATGCCTATATAAGGAAGCTTCTAATTCATTAGTTCATCTAAGAAAACATTTTTAAATCAATTCCAAGATTGAAGCATTCAATAATCTTCAAGCATTCAAGTTCACAAGAGCATTCAAGTTTCAAAAGCTAGCAAAGTTGAAGTCTTGGAGCAGCAATAAAGTATTTTTTCTAGGTCTTCAAGGTCACTTTCATTCAAGATCTAGCATTTTCAAGGGTCGATCATGGTTGTCTATGGTGAATCATGATGGATTTAGGTTGGGGAGATGCAACTATCCATCAAGCCAAGCCTAATGACTTGTTTCCTAAGTGATTCTATCCTCCATTGTCACTCTACATTCAGCCTAAGGAAGGTACAATCATTATTAGTGTTCATTTGGGTGATTAGAGGTCTCTTAAAGTGAGTTATTCATCATTCAATCTTCATTCATGCATCTCATTCTTGCACATTAGAATAGGGTTGCATTGCATTTTAGGTTTCCTAATCTTAGACACACTTAAGGTTAGGGTTTACATTCCTATTTACATGCAAGTTTCATTGTTTCTATCAAGGTTTAATTACCAAACTAGGGATTTGATTGAGGCAAACCCCTGTAAGAAAATCAAGTCTATATCCTATCTTATAGGTCTTTTCACAGATTCAAATCTGTAAATCAATTTGGAAGAGAAGAACAAGTGTTGAAGCGCAGATCTAAACTTTGAATTCCTAAAAAAGAAAAATAGGACTGATACACCAAGAGTGGTGTATGAGTCCCATTATAAGAATTTTTTCTATATTTGTGTAGTTCCACATACCCATTTTCCAGATTTTTATTTCTACACAAAAACCCAGATCTAGGACTGATATGCCCAGACTAGTGTATGAGTCCCAATAAGCTAAAATTTTAGGATTTCCAACATTTCAGAGCTTCAATCAACCTCCTTTAGGTTTCCAAGTGCAAACATTTCATCTTACAACTTTCTGGGTCATTTAGTGAAAGATTGCATCATATTACGGTTAAGCATTGCATCTTGCATTTCATTTTTCTTTCCAAGCCCTAGCTTGGTGGTAAACCCCTCAGTAGGTTATAATCAGCCCCAAGGACAACCCTATTGCAAGATCTCTTTCTCTTTTTCATTGATATCTCTAGGGTCATTCTTGAATGAGAGTGTGGAGTTTTGTTATTCTAGGTCCCAAGCCCTAGATTTCAATAACAAAATTCTACCCTTCATTTTGGTGAACCTGCATTTAGAACATCATAATTTTGATTTGGAGTGCATCATCATCCTACATCTTCCTTGCATTAACATTGCATTAGGGTTTGCACTAGTTAATTGACATTCTAAGGTTTGCATATAGCTTGAATTTTTGCATCTTAAATCATCGAAAATCATACAAAATATGCATTTGTATTTAGGTTACAAATCATACAACATAAAAAGCATAAAAATCACTTGAAATTTTCTAAATTTTTTGAAATAAATCCTCACTAGGACTCATACGCCTCTCTGGGAAAATATTTCCTAGTTCTGAGTTTGAACAACAATTTCTAGAATTTAAAACTCTATTTTTGTGCTCTTGTTTACTATTAAAATATTTTTGTTTTAGTTTGCATAACTTTTGTTACATTCAAATCATTAGAATTAGCATAATTTACATTCATTGCAATTGTGTATAGAATTAGATTCTTGTACTTTTCAATTTCAGCAATAGTTCATACTTCAATTAGATTAGATTACATCTCGCATTCATTAGAAAAGAAAAACAAAAGCACCTCTAAACCAATGAACCACTTAGACAAAGTATATTTATTTGACTATGCCAAATCTCTTTTTCCAAGTTAACCTAACCCTCAAGCCTTTTAGTAGTGATGACTTTGACATGTTAAATGAATCCCTTGAGGAATTCATCTCACAAGGTTCATCCATTAAGGCTTGTTATGATAAACAAAAAACCAAGATAAGTTAATGTGATTCAACATCAACTTATCCTTTACCCACCATCACACAACCTCAACCTAAAAATAAGCCCAAATTTACTCTTTATCCACCTAAGAACATTTTTTGCAGCAATCAAGTAATAATACCATTGCTCATACATACAACACTCGAAACAATCCACAACCAAAAAAACCAACTCTGACAACCTTACCTTTTCCTAATCCCATTTTTCCTAGTGCTCTTCATTTAACTTCACATAGTGGGAAGGAGTATGATTTTGTTGAACAACTTAAAAATAATCTTGCAAAGATATTCTTATGGGACCTAATTTAGAATTTACCTAATTATCACACTATACTTCAAACAACTTTACAATAAGTAGTGGTTCCCTGTGGTACAAATGCAAACGGTGTGGTAGCTCTAATATAAGTAATGAATGCAGTTAATGTAGAAATTACCTTTCATCAACATGAGCTACCTCATTTGGAATTAAGAAAATGGTTCCTTCATGATAATAGAAATCTACAACAAATTAGGAATAAAAAGAACCCTTGTTGACAATGGTTCTACTCTTAATGTGTGTAGTGTCACACTTTTGGATAAACTTGGTGTGGATAAGTCAAAAATTCAACCTGATTCCTTGTCAATTCGTGGATTTGATAACATAGGGAAAAAAACTATTGAGTGTGATTACTTTACCTATTACAATTGGAAAGGCTACTTTGCAAACCCTTATTCATTTAATGCCCAATAATCTTTCATATAACCTTCTTTTAGGGCGACCTTGGATTCATGAAATGTATGTAGTTCCTTCAACCCTTCATCATATAATGAAGTATGTATACAACAATAGGGTATATCAAATTGAAATGGACCCTGAGCTTGAATTTTTTCAGCAAGTTGAAAAAGGAATGACAATTCCTCTAAACACATTGATTCCAACATCAAACATAGAACCTATGGAAAAGACAAACAAGAAATAGAAACAGTGTCAAAGTTATTAGATGATTATTGGGGTTCATTGGAGTGCACACCTTCATTTATGGGAGAATACATAATCACAATAAAAGAAGATGAAAAACAAAAGAAACCAATGGTTATGCTAACACAAAACTTGGAAGAAAACTGACAAGTGTTTACCTCATCTACCCTTGAAGAAGACACTAGCTACACAACAAAATTTGATGAGATAGATTATCAACAAGCAACGAACCTGAAAGAAATGGAAAGACTTTATGGGAGAGGTTATGAACTTATGAAGTAACTAGGTTATAGTGGAAAATGATGTGGAAAGAAAGAGCAAGACATTTGTGTTCCTGTAGAGCCTAACATGTAAGAAACAAAAAGTGGTTTGGGATATTTTCCTTCTAAGATAAGACAAGTAAACAAAAGACCTTCATTAAACATCAACACTATTATGTGTAAGCCTAAAATCAATCTCACCTTGAAACATCCTAAATTTCTTGACATAAATTGTGAACCATCATGGGAATACTTCAAAGATGATGAAGCCTTTAAACAAATGCTAGGAGTTTATGATAAACCATCTACTCCTCTTCAAAAGAAATGGGTTACATGTGCTATGATTAGCACTAAACAAAATGATGGAGAAAAGTAAAGTAGTGAGATGGACATGAGTAAAGAATAATACAACTTTGAATTTCCAAAACCAAGTGCACTTCCTCTAGGAGATACAATTGACATACCAATGGACATCAATGATAAGGAGAAAGTAATTAATATATGAAGTTTCCTTGATGATGAAGAACAAGAAGATCACACAATTTTACTCCATGACTTTCCTGATTTTTCGCTTGGAATTATTCAAATATGCTAGGAATTGATGCTAAGATAGTGACACACAACATAGTCCTTGTTGAAAACGCTATACTAGTTAGACAAAAGATACAAAAGATGAATCATAAGATAGCCTTTCTAGTTAAGGGAGAAATTGAAAAACTCCTTGAGGCTGGTCTCATAAGACCTATAGATTATTCTCCTTGGATCTCAAACATTGTCGCAGTTGCAAAATTTGACAATCATATTAGGATGTGAACATTTTTTTGTGATTTGAATAAAGTATCTTTAAAAGATGGCTTTTCCCTTCCTAATATTGACATGTTAGTAGATTCGACTACAAGACATGATTTTTTATCATTCATGGATGGATTTTCTAGACACAATCAAATTTTCATCAACCCTCAAGATCAATAAAAAACAACATTTACAATAGTTTGGGGAACATTTTGTTGGGTCTTGATGCCTTATGGATTGAAGAATGCAGGAGCAACATATCAACAAACTATGAAATTAATATTTCATGATTACATACATAAGATTTTGGAAGACTATGTTGATGATATTCTAGCCAAAAATTTAACTAGAAAAGACAATGTGAATATCCTCCAGAAGATCTTTGAGTGAATACAAAAATACAACATGAGATTGATCCAAAAAAGTGTCTTTGGTGTAGATAGTGGAGATTTTATAGGTTTTATTGTATCTCACAGAGGCGTCGAGGTGGACACAAATAAAATTGATGCTATAGTTAACATGCCACCTCCTAGAAACATCTCTCAATTGTGTTTTCTGTAATGCCCCACCACAACCTTAGAGGAAGTTGCAATTCATCACTTTAAATGTGCACCACCTTTTTATTTTTTTTCGTTGGCATACCATGAAAGATGAATATACATTACCAACAACCTCTAAGGCCACGACGCAAAGATTACTTAAAACCCAAAAACAAATGCACAAAACATTAATATAATCCGGCAATTAATCACTTAAGGAAATGAGACAACATACATTCCATACAAGATAACTTACAACGCAAGGATAAGAAATACTGTGTACATTCTCAAATACGAATTACAATAAGATTGCCTGCTCCCCTAATGAGTAAGTCCAAAATATGATTACATACTGACAAATTCCACCCTCAATAAACAAATGAGGGGTAATAAGATACAATAAGAACTGAGGGAACAAGGCAAGAGAAGCATCTGATTCCCACGAGCATTCCAGCTGGAAATCACGAACACACGAACATGAAGAAGAACCAACGGAATAAGATGCACGCCACCCGACCACGTGGAATCCAAAAGGTTCCACTCCCTCCGTGCTAGGAGATAGTAACCAGGAATTCCTACCCAAGACCATCTACCACTAGACACGAGTCACACAAAGCTGAAACAAAATGAATACAAGACCTCATCACAAGACTGAACGGTCAAACGTACAACTCTAGGTACGACTCACACAATACTGCCTTAGGTTACATTGCTTCCAGACATAGAATAGATCAAGGGGATCACATAAAACATATACAAACTGTTGACTTAGGAAGAGTGTCATCGCATAGCTCGTCAAGGGATATCCTTCGGGAATCTTCCTAGGCTCCGGCCCCCACCTTGGGTTATCCTGGTGGCCTCTACCGAAATCCCGACACCCATGCTTACTCATGCGGAACCAAATACCTCTCGTGAAGATGAGATAGATGATCTTGCCATTCCAGGCCTTCCTGTCTCATCCCAAGTCTACAACAAGCCCTTGGGTCCATGAGCGAGGCATACTTAATCTTATTTAATGTTTGATGCATCCTAAACTTCTAAAAGTTTATTTAGTTATCACTGAATTAATCAACTTGCAAAGGGTTATCCTGGTGCCACTTTGTGCGTTGGCGCCCATTTGCAAGCCACTCTCCTAAGACAACACACATCGTCATAATCACAATAGGTGACCAGATAACATGACCTCTCCAATCCAAGGAGGTAACAAAACAAGAAAACTCACTCCAAACACTGGAGGAAAACAAGGTTAAAACCCTCTCCACACACTAGAGGAAAGCAAAGAACAAACCCACTCCAAACATAGGAGGAAACCAATTACAGAAACCCACTCCTTTCAAAGGAGGTACAAATCACATTACCCTCTCCTATTCCAAAGGAGGCACAAATTACAAAACCCGAACGTGAAAACCGGGTGAAACGACATGGTGTCACATGCACATTTTCCCATGGCACATCAAAATTGACTCACGTACCACAATCCCAAACCAATACATGAAATCCTATCTGGAAGACTTCAACATTGCCTCTATTCTCCCAACATTGATGAACATTATAACACTACAAGCATTCCAGACAGTGAAGTAAACTAATGTTCGGATTTCCTAAATCCAGTCAAACATAGTTTACATGACTTGCATTTATCCAATCAATCAAACCCATTTCATTTTATGACAAAGAAATATGCAATGAGCATATCACATATTCTAAATTTCACAACCATATTCCAAAAATCAAGACATATAAATAAATAACATCATTGAACTGAAATTAGACCAATCAATCACTCTATGCCTTACAATCATATATTGTAAATAAAATTACTTGATTAACAAAACATTTCCATTAAATAATAAGTCCTTCCTTTCTCTAAGTTTTGCCATTATATTCTATAATTAAAACACCTTGATAAATAGCACTTAGATCAACAAATCAGTCTTCAATTTCAACTCAACATTAAATAAATCAACTAAAACACATCTCTACTTGAACACAATATATTTCAATCAATTATACTAAATAGTAAATGCACATATCCTTTTGCTGACATTAAAGAATTTAATTCCAATAATACAACTCTACTTGGTCAATCTATAATTAATCAAAATCAAATTTTCAGTTAATCCACATTTGACAAATACAATTCTTTGATTTAAATAAACCATTCGTTAATCCTAAGCTCTTCAATTTGTTCCATAATTAATGATTAGAACCACCTGATTGAACTAAGTCATTCCTTATCCCTAAGATTCTCAATTGTCTTCTATACTTAGAATGTTTTGATAACTAGGCATTTAGATTTAATAAATTAGCCTTTATTTCACATTTGCATCAATAATTTAACTAAGTTCTAAACACTTAATCTATATTACATCAAAAAATCGAATTCAATATTCTAAATAACACATATGATCAACATCAAATTTTAAAAATAGTCCTTAAATTATCTAATAATCACATGACACCAATGAGAAATTTTAAACTTAATACTTTAATTCTATTGGCTCAATTATGGATAAGGATTAAAATAATCTTTATAAAATAACCCATTTAATCAACTTATAAATAAGTCATATAATTGCAAAACCAACTTTTAATTAAAACATGTGATTATAACTTTTGCCTTTACATAAACATCATACACTAATTTATACACAAATTTAACTATATATGACATATACATGTAAATGTATTTATAAATATGTAATTATAAATGTATCCGTTTAATTATCTAATTAATTAAACTTATTTTAGTTCAGCTAATTAAAGTTTTCAATATTACAAATCATTTATTTTAATATCAATTTCCTCCACTATAATAGCCACATAATCATTATAAAATTTTTATTTAATATTTAACATTATTTTAATGTCAATGAAATATCATTATTATTATTTTATAAACCCCAATTTTATTTTGATATTAATCAACTAATTGATTCCTCATCTCAAATCCTATACAATATATACATGTATATTTAATAAATGTATATATATATATATATATTTAATATTTTTATTTGTTTAACTATCAACTATAGCAAAATTATTTAAAATACACATGTTATATTAAATATTATATATATAATATTATTTAAATATTTAATATTTAATATTAAATATATACATAATATTAAACATTAAATATATATAATATTATATATTATAATATAAAATATAATATAAAATTATTTTCTAAACAAAATAAATACAATTAAAACTAAATTTAAACATACTAAAATTCTATTAAAATAAGACAAGGGCTTAAAAGCCCTTTTTTGTTACAAGAAATGAATAGACGACTCGTAATGCTTACGCAGCTCTCGGCCAATGTGGCGCAGACTCGGTGGTATCGCTATGTTCTCCCATCCATGGATGGGGTGGTCATGGGCAGCCCCAATAACCAAAAATAATTTTAATATTATATATATTTTTTCAATTTCTGCTTTTAAAATGAAAATAAAATAAAATAAAATAAAACCTGTGTCCGTAAAACCGTAATAAAATTCTACGTTAAATCTTTTGAATACTGCCAAAATTGAGTTAAAATATTCTTTATATGCAAAATATAAATGGTAATTTATAAAAAAAACATATCATCTCACAGCCCAAATTGGGCAAATTTTCTTGATGAAAGATCTACAAGAAAGATTTAAAGCAAAATAGTAAGATGGGTTTTTTTCCTGGGTTTTAGTTTGAATTCATATAATGTTTCAAGGATTTCCAAACAGACAAACAAAGATTTTCAACAATCATCAAAAGATTTAAGCTGTTTCCAAAATGGACAAAACAAAAATAAAGGAACCTGATTTTTCTCCAAAGATTCAAGATTCCATGGAGCTTTCGAATCCTCTTCAAATCCAGCTCAAGAACCCTTCAATCTCCTTCACAAATCCAAATCAAAACCACCCACCAGAAAATTTTCTCCCAAAAAATAAACAAGATGAAACTTAGATCCCTTTTCTTGTCCAAAATAGGGTTTTTCCCCAAATTAGTCAAACCCTAAAATTCCCACTCACCAAAAATACAATTTAAAAAAAATGGGAATATTTATAATTTTTAATTCAAAACCTAATTTTTAATTTTTTTAATTCAACTTTATGCATTTCAAATTTATCAATAAATGATTTCTCAACAATTTTTTAAAAAGTGGAATTAGACATATTAGCATTTAATTATTTATTTTAATTAAATCTTAATATCTAATTTAATTTACTTTTTCAAATTAAATTTGAAACTAAATATATATAATAATGTCAAATGACTATTTTAATTAAAATCACATTAATCTAATTAATTAATAAACTAAATCTAGTTTCATTAATTAATCAAATAAATCAATAACCCAATAATTATTTTATTAATTAAATCAAATAAATCAATAAAATAAATCGCATCTTAACATTACAACTAACCATATTTAATCATCAATTAAACTACGCACGCCATTAATAAACTTTAAACTTGAAATTAAATAAATATTCAAGGGAAACTGACCAAGTTAAAACAACTGACCCTGATGACAACCCGACAACACGCTATGACTAGGGTGACGACTTGGTTCGGAAAACCTAGCTACTATCTCCCAATCAATTACCGTTGGTAAATGGACACACTCACACCTATGAAGCCAGGTGGAGTCGATGTCATGTACCTGCAAACCTGCAACAAAGAGTATGTCGAACGTGCAACATATATATGTATGTTATGATCAAACACACCGTGAAGAGGAAATCTCAGAATTGTAGGGCACTCGCAAGCGAGTGATACAATCCGTCCCCTTCACCAATACAGTATCTCTAACTGACGCATCTAATATCAATGATATGATCAATAGCATGAACATCATTTAATTAGATATCTTCTAAGTTATTCTAAAACATGTCATTAAGATACATCAAAATAAGATAACATCACCTCAACATATAGCTTCCACATCGTTTAACAAACACGATCATAAGTAATCAAGTTCAAAAGTCAAAGCATGTTTAGACACAATTATCGCATTATAGTATAACATGCGCATCACTAAAAAGTTAATGATTAAATAATCACCAAGTTCATAGTCACATCATAAGCATAATGGACATACAAAGAACCTTGCCGATCCAAATATCAAAATTGATTGCAAGACATGATTTTTTATCATTCATGGATGGATTTTCTAGACACAATCAAATTTCATCAACCCTCAAGATCAATAAAAACAACATTTACAATAGTTTGGGGAACATTTTGTTGGGTCTTGATGCCTTATGGATTGAAGAATGCAGGAGCAACATATCAACAAACTATGAAATTAATATTTCATGATTACATACATAAGATTTTGGAAGACTATGTTGATGATATTCTAGCCAAAAATTTAACTAGAAAAGACAATGTGAATATCCTCCAGAAGATCTTTGAGTGAATACAAAAATACATGAGATTGGATCCAAAAAAGTGTCTTTGGTGTAGATAGTGGAGATTTTTTAGGTTTTATTGTATCTCACAGAGGCGTCGAGGTGGACACAAATAAAATTGATGCTATAGTTAACATGCCACCTCCTAGAAACATCTCTCAATTGTGTACATTACAAGGAAGAATTCAAGCTATCCATCATTTTGTAGCATCAACATTGCCATTTACACATCTCCTTAAGAAAGATGTGCACTTTGATTGAAACAAGGATTGTAAACAAGATTTTGAGAGCTTGAAGTATTATTTCATTACTCCACCTATTTTACAACCTACTATACAAAACAAATTGTTCATCCTTTACACAGCAGCATTAGCCCATGCTCTTACAACATTGTTGGCTCAACAAGACAAAAATGGTAAAGAGCATCCTATTTATTACATTAGTTGAACTTTGATTGATTATGAGAAACTATACATAATGATAGAAAAATAATGTTTAGCTCTTGTATTCATAGGTATGTGCAGGATCATCATGGAAAAAATAGGCCCTTAAGTGGCAATGAAAATTCAGAAAAATCAGAGTTAGGCAACTTGACGTAAAAATTTGAATAAATTATCTATATTATTTCAAAAATATGTAAGAATAGAATCCGTGGAAAATTGAATGTAGTTTCTAAACTACTAGATTTATTTTTCTAAAAAAATCTATTTGGTGAAAAATTGAAATTTCAATCTTGATAGTACTTAAATTCGAGGGAAAAAATAAAAAGTAGGTGTCTATCTGACCACCCTAACCATAATAAAATGATAATATTTTTTTATAGATTTTAGATATAGTAAGAGTTTCATGTCTAGATGTGATGCATATTTTTTTTTTTGTAATTTTTTTCCAAGTAAATAATTAATTAATAATTTTTATTATAACTTTTTTAAAATATAAAACTTGTATGCGACCACCTTAACTTGGTCCAAGGCTTCCGCGAAATTCAATTTTTTAATCCTATAATTATGTGAAGCATAGAATGTGACACATGTTTTTGGATTAAAAAAATGTGATACCATTGAAAGCTATAGATGTTTTTCATTCAGGCTATCAATTAGGACTTTAGTCGTAATTCTAATAGAAAATGAATAATTATTATTTATTAGATTCAAAGTAAAGTATAATTTATATTGGTGGAAAGCTGAGAAGCTCCTTTACAAACCCTTTTCGTTTCATAATTTTTGGGTAAAAAAAAAATCATTAGCCACATGGGTGAAGTCTAGAAAAGCAAGGTAAGTTGTTAAACACATTTTTTGTGTTGACTTCTTAGGATTGGTAGGTCCGAACCAAATTCCAAAGCAAGCATGAGGCTAATCCCTAGGCATTAAATTTTGTGTCAAACATATCAAATATCCGATATGTTTTAGATATGAGTTTACAAAATGTTATACAGTTTATAATATATGATTTAAAAAATGCAATAATGTTTATAATTTAATATATAATATACAATATAGTTTATAATGCAATATATAATATACAATTTATGATAATCTATTACAAAATTATGTATTTAATATAAAATATATTATATTATTATGTATAATATTTAAATATTATCTCTTTCCCTCTCTCTCTCCATCTCTCTCTCTCCCAAGTCTCTCACTCAATCACTCCTATCTCTCTCCCACTCCCTCCCTCTCTTTCATTGACTTCCTCTATCTCTCTCCC